>JASAND010021927.1:0-12911 GCA_030248195.1 Trissonchulus latispiculum
ACATAACCAAATTTTTCAGCGCATGTGGACAATCTACTATGCGACCTACATAGACGGCTGCCAATTAGCAGATGTGCAGTGCAGGTGTGTTCCGCGTCTGCATTACGCTCAGGAAGTTTTCTTTGTTTCTGGAAAAACACAATATTAAGCAAGATTTAAAATATAGAAGTTTTTCAAATGTTAACAAACGGAAAACTCCTTTTTATGAAACGGCATGAGCGCATACGTGTGTTTAAATGGTGGGGGTTTCACCCCCAGACCTGAGCTCACCCCCCCAGAGGGTCCCTCACCCCCCCCCCCCAGAATCCGGATTTTTCCGTTAAAAAACCGGAAAAATCCGATTTTTCAGAGCCTTCGGCCGCTCCTTCAAAAATTTCCAGAACTTCCCCTCCTGCACATGTCTGCATGAGCGTACATGCAAGCTATCACTACACACAAAATTTCAAATGCATTCATAGAGAATTGAAGGAAATACTTAAAATCAAAGCTCTTAATTTTTTCCTCTTGTGTAGACAGCAAGCCAGTCCCTGCTGCGTAGTAAGCGGATGTCATTTGATGCAGAACATGATAAAGAACAAACATGCCAAATTTCAAGTCGATTGATTAAGTTGTTTGTTCACAGTATATGTTCAAAGTCCGCCCCGGTAGCATATTTCTAATCTGTGTAACTGGAATACGCATTCTAATTTATGTAGCGTAAATACGCAAGCGTTTAGAAAGTGTGTGCTTGGAATACGCAGCATACTTTTACTGTTTACTAATTTTAACCCTCAAACTATTACCCCAAGCTTTAACCTCTCTAAATTTTAGCAATTTGGCTCAAGTTTTGTACGAGTGTACTACATATCTCAAGACGCATTTCCGATTTACTTTATCTACTAAAATTTTGAATCTTTAAAGTTTTCCAACGGGAGTCCAAGAAGAACCGGTATTTTTCGTTTCTGATTTTGCTAAAAGCTTGCGTATAGATGATGGGTCTTGAAAACCACAGAACATGATGCGTTTGTATTTCACCTTTTATTACCACACCATACGCTTACACATCAAATTTACAGCCATCGTTTATACTGAACTAACCAAAAGCTGACCAAAAACAGACTTCAGATTGGTGTTCGGCGAGCCAGAAGGCCCAGGCCCCAGATATAGCTTTTCTGCCAAATCAGAAATAAAACGTTTTTGGATTTCCTTGATTTTTCATTAGAAAATTTAAACCGTGAAAAACATTAAAGTCTTGTTATGTACCTTCTGTTTTGTTATATTTAAATGAGTTGTAATGCATTGATACAAAATTTTAGTAAAATTGGCTCTTGTTTTGTGAAACTTAGCGAAGATTAGAAATTATTTTGAGTTAAAATTTGGGAGAGGGAGCTTGCGTGCTTGATCCCACCTTAATATCATGTTTAGAATCCAGTTAATATTCAGTTCAATTAAGTTTAAAATTCAAGAAACTAATGTTATATTGTGTCAAGCTCAACAGTAAAAGTGTAAGTCAACGATTATAATTTTGTGATTATCAACGTACTAAACAAGTACACACCTTTCCTTCAATCAATGGATTGGAATTTAACTACTCACTTCAACACTAGCTATAGGCTCAAAACATATTCGCAAGTTATTCTATTAAGACTATCCATAAGCCATGCACAGATATCTTTATTTCTGAATAGAAATATATTTCAGTCACGTTTACAGTCCTGTAAAGTGGGTTGTCTTACGCGCATCGGTTTTAAAACGATATGCAAATTAGTTTGTTTGCTATATAAACTACCTGAACGTTACTTCTACTGTTATTTGGAATAATGAGGAGGCGACGCTGAGTTGTAGAAATATCCAGGACAGTAAACGTGACGGAAATATATTTCTATTCAGAAATAAAGATTTCATGTCACTTGTTTACTGTCCTGTAAAGTGGGATTTTCAAATAAAACTCAGCGCTCAAATGCTATAGTGGAAGCGGCAACCACCATAACTGTCCAAATCCAATTTATTAGAAAAAAAAACAATAACATAAACAACAAAAACATTAGTATAGGTAAGTAATTAGGCAGTTAGGCAAGGTTGGTTGAACCAAAAGAGGCTGGCTGATTGGCACTTGGTATAAGTGACCGCTGGAAGTGTTCAAAGTGATCAGGAACGCGGTAGTGGCTGAAAAAAACATCGGCAATAGACCATTGAGCGGACTGCATAATACAAGATAGGGACAGTCCTTGGCTAAACGCATAGCTTGTGGAAACTGAACGGACACTGTGAGCGTTGTGAGGCGAATCCGTAGGTACAATATGGGAAATGGTATCTGACAGCCATCGGGCAATTTGACGCGGTGATGCCGGTTTGAAAGGTCGACTAGTCGATAAGAGCAGCTGAGCATGTTGCCGAAATGGCTTGGTTTGCTGCAAGAAAGAGTTTACATGACGGACAGGGTCAAGGAGCTCGTCAGGGTTCTTGTACACAGAAAAAACATTTTTAATGACCCGTTTTGACGAGCACCCTTAGGCAACTCCGAGAGGCGAAAAATGATCTTATCGGGCAATATCTGCATATGATCAGATGACATGCTGAGCTTGGAGAGGGTCTCGCAACGTGCAGCTAACAAAAGAGCGAGAATACACGTGGACCGGATAGTTAATTGGTGGAGCGAGAGGGAATCTGTTGGTCCCATTGAAGAAAGATAAGAGCAGAAACGTGCTACTTCCCAGCGAGGATAAATTTTGCTCTGCGGGGGCGCGTGCGAAATAGGGCGGCGACAAAAGTCGTAATCAACGGGTGCCTAGCAAGTTGATAATTGAAGTGATCGCCAAAGTGGTGCGAAAGTGCACTGATGGTGACCCGAATAGTACTGAGGGACACCCCATAGGCGACCTTGGAATGAAGAAAACGGAGAACGTCCGCAACCGGCGGGGTATAGAGTGGCAGCCTGTGAGTAGTGGCAAAGCTAGCCCAATGATGCCAAATGGCATTATACCGAGAAAGAGTCTGAGGCTTCTTTGAGTGAAGCATAAAACTAACCAGTGGTTCTGACAGGCCGTAGTTGGTCAAGTTGCGAACGAAACCAAGTTGGCCGCCATCATCCAGGCATTCGGTGTCTCGACCAGAGGGCCCATTCGGTTCTGATAATGTATCGAACCTGCAAAAGGTAAAAGAAATGAGGACAAAGTATTAGAGCGCAGTACTGGGAACCATGGTTGAAATTCCCAGCAGGGACAAATGAGAATCATAGTTGCAGACGTTTGCCGTAACTTTGCTAGTACATGAGGTATTAAGGATACGGGAGGAAAGGCATATAGAAGACCAAAATGGCTCCAGTCTTGCTGCAATGCATCGATGCCTAAACTGTTGTGGTCGTGAAACCATGAGTAAAAGTGAGGAACACAAGAATTCTCAGTCGACGCAAACAGGTCTACGTCGAGTACACCGAATATTGCAATAACTTTGTTTAAGTAATAGGTAGATAGGGTCCACTCAGTACTGCACAGTCGACCACGCGATAGTAACTCGGCATCGACATTGACCGTGGATGGTATGTAAACAAACGTGGGAGTAATTATAAGTCGGAAAAGTTTGTCCCAAACTAATAGTGCTAAATTACATAAGGTGGGAGACTTAGTGCCCCCTTTCCTGTGTAAGTACTGAACAACAGTCTTGTTGTCGCACTGAAATTGAAGTGTGCAGTGTGAGGTTCTTTGAGTAAGAACAGAATTGCTAGTATATCCTTCTCATTGATATGCAAATGACGGCTTGAGGAAGACCAGGTTGAGCCAAAAGTGCAACCGCCGTAAACGGCACCCCAGCCTGCGTTAGAAGCGTCCGTAAAAACCGTACCTGTTATCGGTTTCCGAAGTAAGGATGTTGAAGGGTAAGCCAGCAGATGGAACCACGTGGCCAGCTCCAATCGAACCGTCAATGTCACTTGGACCTTCCGATTGTAGTCCAAACTGCGCCGAAGACGGCCCGGCAAGTTGTGATTCACGAAACGTTGGAGCTGCCTATAATATAAAGGAGCATTGGGTATTGCGAACGTTGAACTTGACAGAGTGCTAAGTAAACTGGAACTGGTTCGAAGAGAGACACGAGATGTCTGAGAAAACAAAAGAATAGCGTCGCGCGTTTTGCGAACACGGCGCGAAGTCAAAGACACTGTCATATGAGTGGAATCCCAAAGAAAAACCCAAATACTCAGCTCTCTGTGAAGGAATCAAACTAGACTTGGCGTAATTAATAGTGAACCCAAATTGTAGCAATATGGCAAGAGCTTTCTGTGTGGCGATGTTACACTGTTGAGAAGATGGAGCAATAATAAGGAGATCGTCCAGGTAAATAGCTACTTTGAATCCCAGGGATCTCAAGACGCTGATAGGGATTTTCATTAATTTAGAGAAAATGCGAGGAGCTGATGAAAAGCCAAAGGGCAGTGCACGGTAGCGAAAAACCGAATGTTCATACCGAAACCCCAAAAATTTGCGGCTATGAGGCGAAATGGGTATGTGTGGGTAAGCGTCCTTGATATCTATAGAGCAGAACCAGTCACCCTGTTGAATCAAGGTAGCTATCACTGGCTGGGTCTCCATTTTAAATTTACGATAGCGCACATACAGATTAAGTGGTTTGAGGTTCGTCACAAGGCGCAAATCCCCGGTTTTTTTAGGAACGAAAAACATGTGGGAGGTGACTACAACCTCCTGAGGGTTGCAGAGTTCAATAATACGACGAGATTGGAGGTCAAGAAGCATCTTATCAAAAGCAGCACGTTGCGCTAAGGTAGAAAACTTGACCGCAAGGTGAGTGGAACACTTTAGGTGATGAGTGAAACTCGATATGATAACCAGTAACTAAACTGAGAAGTAGGGAATTGTTCGTAAAGTTGCGCCAGAAGTTAGCAAAATGTTTGAGGCGCCCGCCTACGGGGTAGGCGCCAATGCGCCAGTATGA
The DNA here is from genome assembly GCA_030248195.1 of Trissonchulus latispiculum. Classification (NCBI taxonomy): domain Eukaryota; kingdom Metazoa; phylum Nematoda; class Enoplea; order Enoplida; family Ironidae; genus Trissonchulus; species Trissonchulus latispiculum. The sequence continues at coordinate 4,927 of JASAND010021927.1, forward strand.
ACCATTAATCCCCCCTTCGTCGACTTTAAGAATGTTCAAGTCCGAAAGTTGGAGATTTTCAAAATAAGTAAGCCAGAAACTAACCTTGCGTTTCCGGCCTTGATCAGTCGCGTTGAGTGGCTGGTAGAGCAGGACGTCTGAAGCGGCCTCCACGATGCGACGGACTGGACCCTCGGGAACCACGGAACAACCAGCTGTTTATGGACTGTAACTGAAACTGACCTGTCATTACATAAGTGCTGAGAAGAAACTGCTTGACTTACCCTGGAACTTTTGTCGGTGCGGTTTGAATCCAAGGAAAGACGACGGCGATCCTCTTTCTTGACCAGAGAGGCCACATCCGAACCACGCAAGGAGCCCAGTTGCGCTTTATCCAATGCCTCTTTAACCACAATCTTGCGGCGGAGCTCACTAGTGAAGGTTCCCAAAGCATTGGACGCCCGCCGATTAGAGATACGTCGGAAGGCCGAGCCAACAGTTTGTAAGACCGCGTCCATTGCTTTGAGGAAAGAAACAGCATCAAAGCGGATGGTTTGAGACCGAGAGCGAAGACGCCTTCCCCGGTTCTGACGCCTGCGAATCTTTTCAACACGAGCAGCCGCTGCTCCAAGATAGGCGGATATGCCGGCGGCAGCGTGACCCAAATCTCGCTGGACAGTCTTGAGGCGTTCCTCCTCACTTCTGCGCTCAGAGGAAAAAAGCTGGCGATGAGCCGTGTCCAGTTCAGGAGCGGCGAGAACGCGACGATCATCGTCACACACGACCAGTTTGTCGTAAACGGCATCATCCGGTTTGAGTGGTTGTTTGGTAGTTGAAATCCACCGGTCTTTGGCCCATTCTGTGAGAGATAACATCGGCCGGTAGGCTTTGTTCCCCAGGACATCCTCGAGTGGAGAAAGATGCATGGGAGGTGGCAACGGATTGTCGTTGCCAAAGAACTCTGGGTGGGCTGGTGTCAGACAGAATTTGGCCGGGCTCAGACTCGGAATCCCCCGAAGGGGAACGTTGGCCAGGTGACGGCGACCGGGTGGTTTCCCCCGGTGGCGGCCTGAAGCGGCAGATGACGGCGAACATGGCGAACGGCTACGACCGGAAGATCGAGATCGCGAAGGCGAAGCAGATTCGCTAGAGGACGAGCGGGATTCAAACTGATAGGCATCTCTAGGCATACTGAGACGCAGACAGGAAAGAAAAAACGCGGTAAGACAAATAGAAGAAGTAACGTTAGAAGTAAGTAACAGTAGAAGTAACGTTCAGGTAGTTTATATAGCAAACAAACTAATTTGCATATCGTTTTAAAACCGATGCGCGTAAGACAACCCACTTTACAGGACAACGTGACTGAAATATATTTCTATTCAGAAATAAAGATATCTGTGCATGGCTTATGGATAGTCTTAATAGAATAACTTGCGAATATGTTTTTGACCTGTAAACTAAAGTGTTAGGTAATTAGTTAAATTCCAATCCATTGATTGAAGGAAAGGTGTGTACTTGTTTAGGTACGTTGATAATCACAAAATTATAATCGTTGACTTACTTTTACTGTTGAGCTTGACGCAATATAACATTAGTTTCTTGAATTTTAAACTTAATTGAACTGAATATTAACTGGATTCTAAACGTGATATTAAGGCGGGATCAAGCACGCAAGCTTCCTCTCCCAAATTTTAACTCAAAATAATTTCTAATCTTCGCTAAGTTTCACAAAACATGACCAATTTACTAAAATTTTGTATCAATGCATTACAACTCATTTAAATATTACAAAACAGAAGGTACATAACAAGACTTTAATGTTTTTCACGGTTTAAATTTTTAAATTTTCTAATGAAAAATCAAGGAAATCCAAAAACGTTTTATTTCTGATTTGGCAGAAAAGCTATATCTGGGGCCTGGGCCTTCTGGCTCGCCGAACACCAATCTGAAGTCTGTTTTTGGTCAGCTTTTGGTTAGTTCAGTATAAACGATGGCTGTAAATTTGATGTGTAAGCGTATGGTGTGGTAATAAAAGGTGAAATACAAACGCATCATGTTCTGTGGTTTTCAAGACCCATCATCTATACGCAAGCTTTTAGCAAAATCAGAAACGAAAAATACCGGTTCTTCTTGGACTCCCGTTGGAAAACTTTAAAGATTCAAAATTTTAGTAGATACTAATAAAGTAAATCGGAAATGCGTCTTGAGATATGTAGTACACTCGTACAAAACTTGAGCCAAATTGCTAAAATTTAGAGAGGTTAAAGCTTGGGGTAATAGTTTGAGGGTTAAAATTTCGGAAAGAGATTATTTATCATATTCGGAAGGTATATTTGTTTGCCTGTATCCAAAATATATTCTAAATCTAATATAATCAAAATATATTTGTTTGCCCAAGATGCATTCCAAAATTCCACAGTATGTAGAATTTATACAAAGGAGCCTTGGCTGCAGGAAATTATAACAGCTTTTATTGGTGACATCTTTGCTTCGTGTTTATTACCCAGCTGTAATTCAAATAAATTTGAAATTTAAGAAACTAATTTAGTAATTATTTTCAAAAGGCAAGGATTTTAGTCAAAAGAGTAAAAGTAAATGTCAACGATTATAACTTTGTGTTCATTTACCGACAAGAGTAAACGATTAAGCAACTCTCCTTCAAGGATTAGAAAACGATATTTATCCACATGTTTATAACGTATTTATATCCACTATGCTGCATATAACAATATATAACGTGTTTATAACGTATTCATATAAACATATAATAACATATAATGAACACTAAACTATGCTGCGTATTCCAAGCACACACTTTCTAAGCGCTTGCGTATCTACGCTACACCCTTTAGAATGCGTATTCCAGTGGGACATATTAGAAATTTACGCCCCGGTAGTGGTAGTACCACCTTAACTTCAAGTTATGAATGGCTATTAATGGTTCAAAGTTGACGTCACCAAAGGGAATCACTACCTTAACTTGAAAAAGTATAAAGTGCCACTGCATTTAGGCACATTTATACAGTTGTGCTAAATTTCAGCTACTTTTATTTGGTCTTTAATGAATGCCATCACTTTGAATATTTGAACTTTTGCCTGCTGTGTAAGTAGCAAGCCAAGAAATTGAGGCTTTGCAATCGGATACACGTTAGTGCTCGGAACGGTTCCACTGGAACCGGTAGAACCGGAACCGGAACCGGAACCGGAAGGATTTTTAGAACCGGAACCGGTAGCATTTGGAACCGGACCGGTTCCAGTGTAATTTGTCTCAGATGATTTGAAAAATGTATCCAAAAATTAAGTTTTCGCCTGCAAATTTTCAAAATTTCTCTAGCTTTTAATTAACACTTTCAGTCTGGAAATTCTGAAAATTTTTCTAGCTTTTGAATGTAGTCTTTTGAAAGTTTTCCGAAACCTATTATGCGGCATTACTTTTTAACAAGTAAGAGTTTTAACTTTTTCTTGCATGTTAGTAAGATATGCGGTTACTTTTGAGCTGATGATTCCTTTTTGGAGTAGCCAACTGTGAAGCATTAATAATAATTATTTACTTGGAGCAAGGTCTGTCTCTTGTGCATTTTATTGTGCACATGCTCATTTTTTTCCAAGCTGCACACTTGAATTTAATAATGCACACTTAAATGCACAGTCAAATCATACTTCCGCTAACCACAAAGTGCCCTAAAAAATTTCGAAAGTACTTCAAATTTTAAAAAAGCTCTAGCTTTTAGCTGGGGGCTGCCGCCCTCTGACCCCCGCATCTTCTTACTATTTTTCGATCAGGGCAACGTCGCAAAGACCTTACTTTGTTCTATTCTTTCCTGTTTACAAAAGCCACTAATTAATTATTGAAATATTTTTGCTTTGGGTTGCATTTATATACTTATATATACTTCATTGTCAGAAATAAACGACTGGATTAAGCCAATTCCTCTTAAAGTATTTCTTCACATTTTTTCCTTTACAACGGTTCGACGCGTACAATGCTAGCTCTCTCACTGCCGTTTGTTAATCTGTTAAAACGACAAAAATTGTTCAGAAAAATTTTTTAAAATGCAATATTTTTTCCAAATATTTTTCCAATAAAAACATTTTTCCAAAACGCACACCATTTTTTTAAATGCACAAAAATGCACAAATATCCGATATCTATCAAAAACAAACCATCAAAATATAGCCTAAGATTTCTTTTTCTAATACATAGATACCTGGAACCTAACTTTGGTTTTCTAGAGTTTTCACTGAATATTAGAATGGGTGCATACAGATTTTCGCAATTTTCTCTTAGTAGACACTAGACAGCCATAGACAAACAAACAAATGAATTCTTCACTGTTTCCAAATTTTTACATTATTCCACTTCTTACAGCTATAATATACCGCCAAATGTGAATGCTGTGAATGCGTAAATCCTATATACTTAGTGACTGTTGAACAAACTATTACCATGGGACACAGGAAATGAGTGTAGGATTGAAATTTTTTACATATTCATTACACTTTTAACACATTTTAACACTATTAAAACTGGTATAAAAATTAATTACTATTTTACATGCAAATTAATAACGTTGAGCATATAACAATGTTGGGTCATAAGGTTTTGGTCCAATTTATATAAAAAACTAAAAAATTGAATTATAAGCCTTTTTACAAAAATCTCAATTGGAATCGGAACCGGAAGCTAGAACCGGAACCGGAACCGGTGCTCTGGAACCGGAACCGGAACCGGAACCGGTGCTCTGGAACCGGAACCGGAACCGGTTTCAAAAATCGGAACAGGTCCGAGCACTACACGTGACATTTAGAACCTACTACCAAACATTTGAAGTTGTTTGGTTGAGAAATGGATTCAGGAGAAGCAGTCCCGGTAATGGAAGTGCTCCGAAGGAAGAAGGAAATAAATGTTTCAGAACTGTCTACTCACTGTTTACAAGCTTCCAGAATGGAACTACGTTTGTTCTGAAATGAACGATTGTTGCCAGAACTCGGGTTTGGATTTGGAATCGGCAGACGAACAAACTACAGAAGTAATTTTTGCTTGTTGGCGCCATCTTAACGCTGATAGCGCCGCCAGTTATAATGGCTCCTGCCGCTCACTGAAACAAGACAGATGCGAGTACAAAACTCTAAGTTAGATTAAAGTGCTGGATAGGATCTTTAGTAATAATAGACTTTTGTTTTCTGAAGTTTCATTTTTTCTTAAACTAAGCAGCTGCCATCCCACATAAGCGCATGTTCGAATTTAATTTTTGACAGTATTTCAACGTGGATTTCAAATTCTTAAAATTCTGGAACTTTTGTTAGGCTTGTTGTTGCGGACATGTTCGTTAGCGGACTGCTCCCCCCCCACCCCCCATAACGTGTACCACCGGGTTGGGTTGGGGCGGGGCCTGGGGGGGGGGGGGGAGTAAAAAGTCCAAATCTGGCTTGGGGGGTCTCAAAAATCGGAAATTTTCAAAAAACTGTACCCAAATTTTTTTCACCCACATAAAAATGGCCCTTTTTGTACGTAACATCGACTATTTTCGACATAAATCTAATAAAAAAACCACTCGTATTGCGTTTTAAAACCTATTTTTTAGCGTTTTTTCTGTTTCTAGACAATTTTATCAACAACAAGTGGAAAATTGTAAAAAATTTTTTGCAAACATTTAGCATTTTTTCTCTTGTTTGGAAACCATTTTGGGGGGGGAGGGGGTTTGAGCTCGGCTTGGGGGGGGGAGTAGTTGAGGTCGAGTAGGGGGGGGGAGAAGGGTCTGGCCTGGCCTCTCCGTGGGGGGGGGGGGTCTCACAGGGGGTAAACTGTAGCCTGGTACACCTATGTATGGCTTTAGAGCCCTGTAGGCGTGACACAAAATGGGCGTTTTCTGGCCAAAAACTCCGTTAGGCGTATATATATAGGCCACTTTTGCCTGGCCGCGCAGGTGATCATATCGGCCTTCAGAAAATATAAACTTTCCGGCTGAATACGTCCACATCTTTCAAACACCTTTGCACAAAATTGTATTTTTCCAAGCTTGACTTACACAGAAAAAACAAACGGACCTAACTTGTCCGGAAGCGAAAATTTTCAAAGTTGCAAATTTTGACCAAAACTTTTTTGCCCGGCCCCGGCCTGAAAATTTGGGGGTCCAAATCGAAAATTTTCAAAAATTTTCTTCAAAATTCAAATTTTGCAATAGTTTTTGATATATATACATATACATAGGTGTAAGGTGGGGGGGGGGGTTGGGCATAGGTGTACCACCTGTTCGGGTTGGGGGGGGGGAGTAGAAGGTCCAAATTTGGCTCGGGGGACCCCACCAAAATCCGAAATTTGGGGGGGGACCCCCCTAAACTGGTTCCCAAGTTTTTTTAGCTAAAAATGCTCCTTTTTCGATGTACAGTACATTAAACGTACTCAAAAGCTTCTGTCAATAGCTTTCGTGCGAAAATAGGGCTTGAAAATTGACAAATTTGTGCTAAAATATGCCAAAATTAGGCCAGATTGTGAATTATAATTGCGTATGTTACCTTTTAATTGCTGTAAATAACCATCTTTAGCTGTTTATAGCTGATTTACATCCATGTTTTCAAATTATTTTCAAAAATTTTCAAAAATTGCTAAAAAATTTTTCAAAAATTTTGCATTTTTTTACTTGGTTTGGACCCAGTTTTAGGGGAGGGGGGTTTGAGCTCGGCTTGGGGGGGGAGTAGTTGAGGCCGGGAAGGGGGGGAGGGGGGTCTGGCCTCTCCGCACACGAAGCCCATTTCTAGAAAACAATTAGAAATAAAATGATTTTTTCTGATTGTTTTCTTATTGGTTTCTACACTATGCAAATTTTTTCTAATTGTTTTCAAATTTTTTCTAAATGATTTCAAAATTAGAAATCAATTAGAAAACAAAATCGATATTATTTCTAATTGTTTTCTGATTGTTTTTAAATGTTTTCCTGACTAGAAAACAATATGAAAAGATTTCAGAATTTTTTCTAATTGTTTTCTAATTGTTATCAAATTAGAAAAAATGCAATTTTTAAATTTTTTTTCTAATTGTTTTCTGACTTGTGAAATTCAGAGAAAATTTTTTTATGGTTTAATGTTTGCTGTCTAGTTGATGTTTTTTTCATGCTAGCCAAACCCGATCTTATGTTTAATTTGTTAGAAGCCCTTAGTATTGGTTTTAGAACAATGTTATATACTTAGAGAAAAGCTTGGATATGTGGGTGGATCTGTTTTTGGTTGGGCGGGTCAGACGCAGCGAGGGGGCGTCGTAAAAGCTTCGTCAATTATATATAGTCAATCGGGAAAAAAAAGCCACGTCAAAATTTCGGGAAAAAAAAGCCACGACCGCCGTGGCCTAACGGGTGAAGCTATTGCCGTAATATTTGGCGTGTAGAATGGCGACCTCAATATAAGCCCACACGCCGATTTTTAGCTTTCTATCTCTCCTCTATAGTCAACAGCGGGGTCGACATTTTTTGGAAAATTTTGTTCCTGAAAAGGCGGGAAAACGGTAATGTTTCAAAAATTCATAACTTTAGTGTCAATAGCGCTATCTGAATAATTTCTATTGCAATCAAGAGAGAACATGTCTGGCTTTGTCCTCATACTATTGCAAACAGTTCAAAATGTCACGTAGTCTCTGGGCAGGTGTGGCTTTTTTTTCCCGATGATTTTGACCCATCGGGAAATAAAAGCCAGACGATTGCGAGACCCATAGTGAGCAGTTTTTCTGGAATTCTGGCATGATAACTATGTTGAAAATAATCAGCAATTCAAGTTTTACAAAGCAATATATACCGTTTGTAGGTGGACAGTCCCTGAAATGAGCAACTTTTGGACTAATATGTCACATCAGTCGTTTTGACCGCTACACTCCACATTTCATCCTGAAACTGGCACATTTGGCCAAAAAGAGCATTACGAATTCATTGGAAAACACTATTTTGTGGTTAGCCTTCGTTTTAGCAAGTTTTTAAAAAATTTGTTAAGTTATAGAATACTGTAACTGAATCGAAGTA
>JASAND010021928.1:0-40852 GCA_030248195.1 Trissonchulus latispiculum
AGTTACGTATTGCTCAGCTAGTTTCCGTATTTGTACAACCTGCCTGAGAGTACTCATATGTATTTTACATGCGAAGAAGGAGCATTTTTGGTTCTTGTGTAGTGCAGACAACGCGAGGGATCATTAAATTTGCTGAAATTTTGCACATTTACAGTGGTCGGGTCGGACAGTTCCTACTTTTTTCCTACTTTTTCATGTGTTCCTAGTTTAGGTCAAAAATTCCTACTTTTTCCTACTTTTTTCCTCTGAAAAACGAAATCGGCCTGATTTGACAGTAAATTGTCCAAAAATCGGTGGGTTAATGATAATCTTTAACGATAAATAAGTTTTTCTATGTTCTTGACGACAACAATAGAGATAATCAAACATAACAATCTGCAGCATCGGTTCGCTCGGTTTCATCAGTTTTGCCAGTTTCAATGGTGAATAAAATACAGAAATTTATTTACAAAAAACATTTTACAAATAGACAATAAGTGAAGGAAGGTTAATCAAATTACAATTTAGCAGTGACACAGGCACCCCTGCGGGAGGTCTGGGGGGCGGAGGCCCCCAGGAAAATTTTTGAAAATTAGAAAAACTATAATAGAAAAGAAATGTTCACTTCTTTCACTTCTGTGGTCCAATTTTTCAGTGGGTAAACTGCTGGGCAAATTTAAATTTGAGTGGGCAAACTTTTTTCCGAGTGGGCAAATGCCCCCAATTTTGCCCAATAAACCGTGGTTAGGCTTGATATATAATACTTGACAAGACCATAACAATAACTTGCAATTTTAATTAACGCTTCTCTTGACTTTCCCAAGTTAGACTATTCGATAGTGCACTCTTGGGATCAAAAGTGATTCAGGTTTGTTGGTATGTCAGTTATCTGTTATAACACAGCTTATCTGTTATAACATGTCTGAATTCACCATTAACCAAATACCTACAATTTTAAACAAAACAAACAGTTTTACAAAACAAAATTCTTAATTTGGGGCAACTGTCGCTGGGGACAAATTTCGTGGGGGCAAATGTGGTAGATCCGTTTGTAAAAAATTGGACTCCCAAGTTTCTTTCATTGCTAGCGCACGCCCCAGAGGCTTTTTTACAAAAAGTTGATAGTGATTTTCCTTTTGTGAATAGTGAGTACCAGCAAAAGTTTTGGCCTGGAATTGTCCGAGCATAGGTTAACACGTTGGGGGGTATATATGGGGATTCATGCCCCCCCTCAAACGCGGACAATGTACATGCCCTATCGCCGTCACAGGTAAGGGGTAAGGAAAAATTGGGCAAGGAGTATATAATCATAAATTGCCGGGAAAAGGTTTTCGCACCGAAATTCCAAAAAATTTTCGGCTTCGCCGGAATTTTTACTAAAATTTCTTAATATTTACAAAAAATTGAGGAAATTTTTGCAGTTTTAAAAAATATATATATGTGTTCTTCAAATTCTTTAAAAATTGCGAATTTAATTACTGTTAGCGTTAATCTATGCTTATGGTATATACAAGCCCCCTGGAAAATTTTGGTTCAAGGTACAAGCCCCCTCAGAATTCTCCAGGAACACGCCCCCCCAGGATCCGACCCTATGGCAATATATGTGCCCGAGGGTCGGATTTTGGGTGGGTCGATTGTTTTGGGTACCCTAGTCAGAGGAGTTGGGCCTTGGCAGCCAAACTTACGTATGTTAAGGTTAGGACTGTGGCTATTACCATGCAAAAAATAGCTACGGCTTGTTGTTAGCTGTCTGGGTGGGTGAGTTTTTGTGAATTTTCGGGGCGATTTTTTGTGAACATTGCTATTATAATCAAAACGTACTGAAATTTGAATGAGAGAGAGAAATCCTCAACGAATGGGGTGGCCCACCCTCCTCTCAGTTGAAGTAAACCAGCTGCTGAAATCAGGTTTTGACTAGCAATGAATTGTTAAGTTAGGTGCAATTTTGAGCTGTTAACGGTCATGATCGTCTTGCAATGCTTTAAGACGAATGAGGAATTGATCGGGCCACACGAAAAGGCTGCATAATGTTATTTTTTGAAGGCTAATTAAGAGAATTTGCTCTGCAAAAGCTATTATGAAATCTGAAAATTCCTACTTTTTTGTCAAAATTCCTACTTTTGTTCCTACTTTTTCCTACTTTTTTGAAAAATTGTTCCTACTTTTTTCCTACTTTTCCAAAATCGCGATGTCCGAGGCCTGCATTTATTGCGAACATATCGTTCTATTCCTGGATAAAAATCTGTGTCTAGCTTTTTTACTGAGCGTCGGTAATAATTCCAAATGTAGCTTTTTCTGAATGCGAGTTCTCTTGGCTTCTTCCGATGTTTTGACGTTGAAGTCAAAATTTAAGGCACGCAGCACTATTCAATATACCATTCTTAAAAGCCCTTAAAATTAGCTTTCGAACGGTGTATAAACTATCTACCTACGCTAAGTGAGCTGGGTGCAATGGGACAAAATATCAGCACCGTTGCTGTACCAAAAACGCAGTCATGGCCCAGAAATATAAATCGACATTGCTCGAAACTGGCTGCACCGAACCCAATAATATTTTGCCAGGTTAGTACATCCACTAGTACCTTCAAACTGGCAGAGTTTGGGCGAATTCCATATTTTGGCCAATCGCGGCCAGGCCAAGTTTGACCTTACCAGAAATCAACTGATATATATATATATATATATATACAAGTAACAAAAATGCTCCGCACAAAAGGGGATAATATGTGTGTTGGGCCTATGTCTGTCGTTTAATCCGGTTGAGAAAGAAAGTATATAAATCCGACACAGCAAGTTTGGGTGGGTGGTTCTATGGCGAAAGTTGTTCAGTTCGATGCGGGCCTTCATTTGACTCGAAATTTGACCACTTTTGAAAATTTTAATTTTTGACCCAAAATCGCCTAAGTCCCCACCCCACCCCACCACAGGCCTGAAAGTGGTCGATATCGTGCTCAAACGAAAGAGTTCGTCGAGCTGAGCAACTTTCCTTCTTGCGACATTTTCCAAAAATGCGTCTAGCGAAAGTTATGTCCGAAAAAGTGAAAATCCGGGAATTCACGAAAATCCGGATTTTGGGTTGAAAAATTTTTTGTCTCCGATTTTGCTTAAAAGCTGGTCATAGGGTAATTCGACCACGCTGATTTCGAAACTAAAATCGAAATTTCCCGAAAATTTACGGATTTCGATATATTCGTTCCGGAAAATTCCGGATTTTGAAAAATTTCTCTGAAAGTGGTCGATATCGTGCTCAAACGAAAGAGTTCGTCGAGCTGAGCAACTTTCCTTCTTGCGACATTTTCTGAAAATGCCTCTAGCGAAAGTTATGGCAGAAAAATAAACAGAAAAACCAGTTGTGGGCAACACATTCTTGCTGTAGCGCTAGTTATTTATTATTGTGTTGCCCACTTTTCCAAAGGAAATGGCAACACCTTGTTATTGGTCTGTGCTTATTGTGTTGCCCACTTTTCCAAAGGAATGGGCAACACTTTGTTATTGGTCTGTGCTTATTATTATTATTATTATTGTGTTGCCCACTTTTCCAAAGGAATGGGCAACACTTTGTTATTGGTCTGTGCTTATTGGGTTGTCGCATTTTTTTAAAAAAAAGACAACCCTTTGTTATGGCTATGTTTCTTTATTTATTGGGTTGCCGCTTTTTACACAAAAAAGGCAACCCTTTCATCTGGGTATGTCCGTTTATTATTGGGTTGCCGCTTTTTACACAAAAAAGGCAACCCTTTCATCTGGGTATGTCCGTTTATTGTGTTGCCCACTTTTCCAAAGGAATGGGCAACACTTTGTTATTGGTCTGTGCTTATTATTATTATTATTATTATCCGTCTGTCCCCCCCCTAGATCTCGAGATTGGGAAGGGGTACATGGGTGGTTGATACCTCATTTTGAAGCCCTTGACTAGGACATCTCCGGGAAGCAAGATGGCTCCGATACCTTCCGGATTCCGGGAATGGCGAATCCCGGAATTTTTCGGTTGGTAAGGGGGGACCAAGGCGAAATTTCAAAATCCAAAATTTGGTCAAAAATTTTTTGTCTCCGATTTCGCTCAAAAGTTGGTCATAGGGTAACTCGACCACGCTGATTTCGAAAGTGAAATCGAAATTTCCGGAAACTTTCCGGATTTCGAGATATTCGACCCGGAAAATTCCGAATTTTGAAAAATTTCTCCAAAAGTGGTCGATATGGTACTCAAATGAAAGAGCTCGTCGAGCTGAGTAATTTTTATCATTACTATACTTTCCGGAAATGTTTCTAGCGAAAGTTATGGCCGCAGATTGGAAAATCCGGAATTCTGGGAAAAACCGGATTTTCAAAAATTCGTTGAAACATGGGCAATATGGTGCTTAATTGAAAGCTCTTTGAGTCCTGGGACAGATTTCCTGAACAGAAATAACTTAAAAAGTATCTAGCAAAATCTATACCCCAAAGGGCCGTGTTGTGGGCAACACATTCTTGCAGTAGCGCTAGTTTATTATTCATCTCGTTACCACACCCTGTCCCCCCCCTCTATCTCGAGATTGGGAAGGGTTAGAGAGGTGGTTGATACCTCATTTTGAAGGTCTTGACTTGAACTGCTCCCGGAAGCGCGGGGAGCCCCGGGGGAGCAGTGGTGCTCCCGGAGCACCCCCGTGAGTAAAAATGAGTAAAATAAAAAAGTTGTCCAAATGAGCTAATTTTGGTATCATTCGAAAGCTCTCGACGAGTAAAGAAAAAGTTGTAATTGGGTCAATGTCTGAAAATGCCCCCATTTTGAGTTATGAGGCGAGAAATGGTCAATAATTGCCAAAAACGGCCAAAATGGCTCAAAATTGAAAGTTCTCGGATCGGGCTCATATCGGTGTCATTCGAAAGCTCTCGTTGGGTAGATAAAAAGTTGTAATAGGGCCAAGCCGCCAAAATGTACGAAAATTGAGTTACGGAGCTTCAAAGGGGTCAAAAATGGTCAAAATCGGCCAAAATGGCTCAAAATTGAAAGTATCGGAAACCGCCCAATATGGGTATCATTCGAAAGCTCTTGGTGAGTGGATTAAAAGTTGTAATAGGGCCGAGCCGCCAACGTGTACGAAAATTGAGTTACGGAGCCGCAAAGGGGTCAAAAATGGTCAAAATCGACCAAAATGACCAAAAATTTTAACAACTCTAAATATGGTCAATATGGTACTCTATTGAGAGCTCTCGATACGGACTACACGAATCAGACTATACTGGGCCACAACGGTGCCTCTTTTGGGAGATATGACCATCTATAAACAGAAAATGCCGCGGCAACCCATTCTCGCTACTTCGCTAGTTATTATTCATCTCGTTACCACCCCCTGTCCCCCCCCTCTAACTTTTGCTAGGGTTGACCGATTGGGCTGAAATTTTCAGTGGAGGTTTGGGGTGGGGTGAAGTGTTGACTGAAGCGCGGACAGTCCGGTATTTCCCGGATTCCGGGAATGGCGGCTCCCGGAATTTTTTAAAATGGTAAGGGGGGACCAAGGGAAACGTAAAAATTTTTTGTCCCCGATTTCGCTTAAAAGTTGGGCATAGGGTAATTCGATAGCGCTGATTTCGAAACTGAAATCGAAATTTCCGGAAAATTTACGGATTTCGAGATATTGGACCCGGAAAATTCCGGATTTTGAAAAATTTTTCCGAAAGTGGTCGATATGGTACTTAAATGAAAGAGCTCGTCGAGCTGAGCAACTTTCCTTCTTGCGACATTTTCTGGAAATGCGCCTACCGAAAGTTACAGCCGAAAAACTGAAAATCCGGGAATTCACGAAAACCCGGATTTTAAAAAAGTTCTTCAAAAGTGGTCAATATGGTACTCAAATGAAAGAGCTCGTCGAGCTGAACAACTTTTCTGCTTGCGGCATTTTCCGGAAATGCGTCTAGCGAAAGTTACAGCCGAAAAACTGAAAATCCGGGAATTCACGAAAACCCGGATTTTAAAAACGTTCTTCAAAAGTGGTCAATATGGTACTCAAATGAAAGAGCTCGTCGAGCTGAACAACTTTTCTGCTTGCGGCATTTTCCGGAAATGCGTCTAGCGAAAGTTACAGCCGAAAAACTGAAAATCCGGGAATTCACGAAAACCCGGATTTTAAAAAATTTCTTCAAATGTGGTCAATATGGTACTCAAATGAAAGAGCTCGTCGAGCTGAACAACTTTTCTGCTTGCGGCATTTTCGGGAAATGCGTGTAGCGAAAATTACGACCAAAATACTGTTGCATTCTTCTGAAAATCCGTCCCCCCAAAGGGAAAATGCCGCGGCAACCCATTCTCGCAACTTCGCTAGTTTATTTATTATATCGGTAAACAATCTTGTCCCCCCCCCTTTTTCTCGAGATTGGCTGGACCGATCGGGCTGAAATTTTCACCATAGTTGTAGGGTGACCTGAAGTGGTACCGGAAGTGGGGGTAGCCCGATATCTCCCGGATTCCGGGAATGGCGGCTCCCGGAATTTTTAAAAATGGTAAGGGGGGACCAAGGGAAACTTAAAAATTTTTTGTCTCCGATTTTGCTTAAAAGCTGGTCATAGGGTAAGTCGACCACGCTGATTTCGAAACTGAAATCGAAATTTCCGGAAAAATTTCGGATTTTGAGATATTCGACCCGGAAAATTACGGATTTTGAAAAATTTCTCCAAAAGTGGTCGATATGATACTCAAATGAAAGAGCTCGCCGAGCTGAGCAACTTTCCTTCTTGCCACTTTTTCCGGAAATGCGTCTAGTGAAAGTTATAGCCGAAAAACTGGAAATCCGGGAATTCACGAAAACCCGGATTTTGGACTTAAAAATTTTTGTCTCGGATTTTGCTTAAAAGTTGGTCATAGGGTAAGTCGGTGGTGCTGATTTCGAATCTGAAATTGAAATTCCCGGAAAATTCACGGATTTCGAGATATTAGGCCCGGAAAATTCCGGATTTCGAAAAATTTTTCGGAAAGTGGTCAACATGGTACTCAAATGAAAGATCTCGTCGAGCTGAGCAACTTTCCTTCTTGCGACATTATCCGGAAATGCATCCAGCGAAAATTACGGCCGAAAAACTGAAAATACGGGAATTCCCGGAAAAACCGTAATTTTAAAAATTGTCCTAAAAGTTGTCAATATGGTACTTATTCGAAAGATCTCAGCGAGTAGGGAAAAAGTTGTGATAGGGCCAAAGTCTGAAAATGTTCCAAAACTGAGTTTGAGCCCGAGCCAATATAAGCACAGAGGAATAAGAGGAAAATGCGCGACAACCCGTTGATGCCGGTAGGATTTATTATTATTATTATTATTATCCGTCTGTCCCCCCCCTAGATCTCGAGATTGGGAAGGGGTACAGGGGTGGTTGATACCTCATTTTGAAGCCCTTGACTAGGACATCTCCGGGAAGCAAGATGGCTCCGATACCTTGCGGAATCCGGGAATGGCGAATCCCGGAATTTTTCGGTTGGTAAGGGGGGACCAAGGCGAAATTTCAAAATCCAAAATTTGGTCAAAAATTTTTTGTCTCCGATTTCGCTCAAAAGTTGGTCATAGGGCAACTCGACCACGCTGATTTCGAAACTGAAATCGACATTTTCGAAAACTTTCCGGATTTCGAGATATTCGACCCGGAAAATTCCGAATTTTGAAAAATTTCTCCGAAAGTGGTCGATATGGTACTCAAATGAAAGAGCTCATCGAGCTGAGTAATTTTTATCATTACCATACTTTCCGGAAATGTTTCTAGCGAAAGTTATGGCCGCAGATTGGAAAATCCGGAATTCCGGGAAAAACCGGATTTTCAAAAATTCGTTGAAACACGGGCAATATGGTACTTAATTGAAAGCTCTTGGAGTCCTGGGACAGATTTCCTGAACAGAAATAACTTAAAAAGTATCTAGCAAAATCTATACCCCAAAGGGCCGTGTTGTGGGCAACACATTCTTGCAGTAGCGCTAGTTATTATTATTATTATTATCCGTCTGTCCCCCCCCCCCTAGATCTCGAGATTGGGAAGGGGTACAGGGATGGTTGATACCTCATTTTGAAGATATTCACTTGGACGTTGGATCCTCAGTTGGGCAGTCCGATACCTTCCGGATTCCGGGAATGGCGAATCCCGGAATTTTTCGGTTGGTAAGGGGGGACCAAGGCGAAATTTCAAAATCCAAAATTTGGTCAAAAATTTTTTGTGTCCGATTTCGCTCAAAAGTTGGTCATAGGGTAACTCGACCACGCTGATTTCGAAACTGAAATCGAAATTTCCGGAAAATTTACGGATTTCGAGATATTCGACCCGGAAAATTCCGGATTTTGAAAAATTTCTCCAAAAGTGGTCGATATGGTACTCAAATGAAAGAGCTCGTCGAGCTGAGCAACTTTCCTTCTTGCGACATTTTCCGGAAATGCGTGTAGCGAAAGTTACGGCCGAAAAACTGAAAATCCGGGAATTCACGAAAACCCGGATTTTGGACCAAAAAATTTTTTGTCTCCGATTTCACTCAAAAGTTGGTCATAGGGTAATTCGACCACGCTGATTTCGAAACTGAAACCGAAATTTCCGGAAAATTTCCGGATTTCGAGATATTCGACCCAGAAAATTCCGGATTTTGAAACATTTCTCCAAAAGTGGTCGATATGGTACTCAAATGAAAGAGCTCGTCGAGCTGAGTAATTTTTATCATTACCATACTTTCCGGAAATGTTTCTAGCGAAAGTTATGGCCGCAGATTAGAAAATCCGGAATTTCCGGAAAAAACCGGATTTTCAATAATTCGTTGAAACATGGGCAATATGGTGCTTAATTGAAAGCTCTTTGAGTCCTGGGACAGATTTCCTGAACAGAAATAACTTAAAAAGTATCTAGCAAAATCATCTATACCCCAAAGGAAGGTGTTGTGGGCAACACATTCTTGCAGTAGCGCTAGTTGGGTTGCCGCTTTTTCAACAAAAAGGCAACCCTTTAACTTGGGTATGTCCGTTATTTATTATTGTGTTGCCCACTTTTCCAAAGGAATGGGCAACACCTTGTTATTGGTCTGTGCTTATTATTATTATTGGGTTCCCGCCCTTTTCCAAAGGGTTTGGAACCCTATGTTCTGGACATGTTTATTCTTATTATTATTATTCTTATTCTTATTATTGTTCACATTTTCGTGTACCCCCCCTCTATCTCGAGATTGGAAAGGGGTAGAGAGGTGGTTGATACCTCATTTTGAAGGTCTTGACTTGAACTGCTCCCGGAAGCGCGGGGAGCCCCGGGGGAGCAGAGGTGCTCCCGGAGCAGCCCCGTGAGTAAAAATGAGTAAAATAAAAAAGTTGTCCAAATGAGCTAATTTTGGTATCATTCGAAAGCTCTCGTCGAGCCATGAAAAAGTTGTAATAGGGTCAAGTCCTGCAAATGTACCTATTTTGAGTTATGAGGCGAAAAAGGGTCAAAAATGGCCAAAAACGGCCAAAACGGCCGTTTGAAGGGGTTTTCCGCCTTTACCTCGAGCTAGAGTCAACTAGTTGGCCTGAAATTTTGCATGTAGAGTGGCACCCGATGCGGGAAGACCCTCCGTGCACCTCGGCACCGTAGTGTCACACAATTCGTAATTACTCGATACGGTGATGCTGCAAATGGTCAAAATTGAAAGTGACGGAAACCTCCCAATATGGATATCATTCGAAAGCTCTCGTTGCGTAGGTGAAAAGTTGTAATAGGGGTAAAGCGTCAAAATGTAGGAAAAATAAGTTACGGGGCTCCAAAGGGGCCAAAAATGGCCAGAAACGGTCAAAATGGGCCAAAATTGAAAATTGTCGGATACGGCTGATACCGGTGTCATTCGAAAGCTCACGTTGCGTGGATAAAAAGTTGTAATAGGGGTAAAGCGCCAAGATGTAGGAAAAATGAGTTACGGGGCCGAAATTGTGCCAAAAATGACCAGAACCGGTAAAATGGTTCAAAATTGAAAGTTGTCCGATTGGGTTGATATGGGCATCATTCGAAAGCTCTCGTGGTGTAGATAAAACTTTGTAATAGAGCCAACGCACCAAAATGTGAGAAAAATGAGTTACGGAGACTCAAAGGAATCAAAAATTGCCAAAACCGGTCAAATTGGGTCAAAACTGAGAGTTTCGGAAAACCAACAATATGGGTATCATTCGAAAGCTCTCGTTACGTAGATAAAAAGTTGTAATAGGGCTAGCGCGTCCAAATATAGGACAAATGAGTTATGCGGCCCCGAATATTATAAACTCATTCTATAAACGGAAAAATGTCGGGCGGGAACCACTTGATGCCTTTTGACTTATTATTATTGGGTTGCCGCTTTTTACACAAAAAGGCAACCCTTTCATCTGGGTATGTCCCTTTATTATTATTGTGTTGCCCACTTTTCCAAAGGAAGGGCAACACTTTGTTATTGGTCTGTGCTTATTATTATCCGTCTGTCCCCCCCTAGATCTCGAGATTGGGAAGAGGTACAGGGATGGTTGATACCTTATTTTGAAGCCCTTCACTAGGACATCTCCCGGAAGCAAGATGGGTCCGAAATTCCAGGTTTTGAAAATTCGGATTTTTTCGGGTGGTAAGGGGGGACCAAGGCGAAATTTCAAAAATCCAAAATTTGGTCAAAAATTTTTTGTCTCCGATTGCGCTCAAAAGTCGGTCATAGGGTAACTCGACCACGCTGATTTCGAAACTGAAATCGACATTTCCGGAAAATTTACGGATTTCGAGATATTCGACCTGGAAAATTCCGAATTTTGAAAAATTTCCCCAAAAGTGGTCGATATTGGGCTCAAATGAAAGAGCTCGGCGAGCTGAGTAATTTTTATCATTACCATATTTTCCGGAACTGTTTCTAGCGAAAGTTACGGCCGCAGATTGGAAAATCCGGAATTTCCGGAAAAAACCGGATTTTCAAAAACTCATTGAAACATGGGCAATATGGTGCTTAATTGAAAGCTCTTTGAGTCCTGGGTCAGATTTCCTGCACAGAAATAACTTAAAGGGTATCAAGCAAAATCTATACCCCAAAGGAATGTGTTGTGGGCAACACATTCTTGCAGTTGCGCTAGTTATTCTCGTGACCACCCCCTGTCCCCCCCTCTAACTTTTGCTAGGGTGGCCCGATTGGGCTGAAATTTTTAGGGGGTGTTGGGGGTGGGGTCAAGTGTTGACTGAAGCACGGGCAGTCCGATATTTCCCGAATTCCGGGAATGGCGAATCCCGGAATTTTTTAGAATGGTAAGGGGGGACCAAGGGAAACGTAAAAATTTTTTGTCTCCGATTTTGCTTAAAAGTTGGTCGTAGGGTAAGTCGACAACGCTGATTTCGAAACTGAAATCGAAATTTCTGGAAAATTTACGGATTTCGAGATATTGGACCCGGAAAATTCCGGATTTTGAAAAATTTCTCCGAAAGTGGTCGATATGGGGCTCAAATGAAAGAGCTCGTCGAGCTGAACAACTTTCCTTCTTGCGACATTTTCCGGAAATGTGCCTAGCGAAAGTTATGGCCGAAAAACTGAAAATCCGGGAATTCACGAAAATCCGGCTTTTAAAAATGTCTTCAAAAGTGGTCGATATGGTACTCAAATGAAAGAGCTCGTCGAGTTGAACAACTTTTCTGCTTGCGGCATTTTCGGGAAATGCGTCTAGCGAAAGTTATGATTGAAAAACTGAAAATCCGGGAATTCACCACGATAATCCGGATTTTTAAAAATTTCTTCAAAGTGGTCAATATGGTACTCAAATGAAAGAGCTCGTCGAGCTGAACAACTTTTCCGCTTGCGGCATTTTCGAGAAATGCGTCTAGCGAAAGTTACGACCAAAATGCTGTTGCATTCTGAAAAAACCCGTGTCCCTAAGGGAAAAAGCAGCGGCAACCCATTCACGCTACTTCGCTAGTTGGGTTGCCGCTTTTTTCTCAAAAAGGCAACCCTTTGTGTTGGGTGTGTCCGTTATTTATTATTTATTATTCTCCGGATTCTTGTCCCCCCCTCTAACTTTTGATTGGCTGGACCGATCCGGCTGAAATTTTCAGGAGGAGTTGGGGGTGACCTAAAGTGCTCCCGGAAACACGGGCAGTTCCGTACTTCCCGGATTCCGGGAATGGCGAATCCCGGAATTTTTTAAAATGGTAAGGGGGGACCAAGGGAAACGTAAAAATTTTTTGTCTCCGATTTTGCTCAAAAGTTGGTCATAGGGTAACTCGATAGCGCTGATTTCAAAACTGAAATCGAAATTTCCGGAAAATTTACGGATTTCGAGATATTCGGCCCGGAAAATTCCGGATTTTGAAAAATTTCTCCAAAAGTGGTCGATATGGTACTCAAATGAAAGAGCTCGCCGAGCTGAACAACTTTTCTTCTTGCGACATTTTCCGGAAATGTGTCTAGCGAAAGTTATGGCCGAAAAACTGAAAATCCGGGAATTTCCGAAAACCCGGATTTTGACCGGAAAATTTTTTTGTCTCCGATTTTGCTTAAAAGTTTGTAATAGGGTAATTCGACCACGCTGATTTCGAAACTGAAATCGAAATTTCCGGAAAATTTTCGGATTTCGAGATATCGGACCCGGAAAATTCCGGATTTTGAAAATTTTTTCGAAAGTGGTCGATATGGTACTCAAATGAAAGAGCTCGTCGAGCTGAACAACTTTCCTTCTTGTGACATTTTCCGGAAATCCGTCTAGCGAAATTTATGGCCGAAAAACCGAAAATCCGGGAATTCCCGAAAACCCGGATTTTGGACCAAAAATTTTTTGTCTCCGATTTCTCTCAAAAGTTGGTCATAGGGTAATTCGTAAACTAGAGTAAACGTAAAAATTCGTAAAAAGTAAACTAAAATCGAAATTTCCGGAAAAATTTACGGATTCCGTGGTACTGTACACAGAAAATTTCGTGTTTATAAGAGGAAAAATGACAGCGGCAACCCATTCATGCAAATAAGCTAGTTATTATTATTATCCGTCTGTCCCCCCCTAGATCTCGAGATTGGGAAGGGGTACAGGGGTGGTTGATACCTCATTTTGAAGCCCTTGACTAGGACATCTCCGGGAAG
Source organism: Trissonchulus latispiculum (assembly GCA_030248195.1). Classification (NCBI taxonomy): domain Eukaryota; kingdom Metazoa; phylum Nematoda; class Enoplea; order Enoplida; family Ironidae; genus Trissonchulus; species Trissonchulus latispiculum. The sequence goes on from JASAND010021928.1 coordinate 13,004, forward strand.
CAAGATGGTTCCGATACCTTTCGGATTCCGGGAATGGCGAATCCCGGAATTTTTCGATTGGTAAGGGGGGACCAAGGCGAAATTTCAAAATCCAAAATTTGGTCAAAAATTTTTTGTCTCCGATTTCGCTCAAAAGTTGGTCATAGGGTAACTCGACCACGCTGATTTCAAAACTGAAGTCGAAATTTCCGGAAATTTTACGGATTTCGAGATATTCGACCCGGAAAATTCCGGATTTTGAAAAATTTCTCCAAAAGTGGTCGATATGGTACTCAAATGAAAGATCTCGTCGAGCTGAGCAACTTTCCTTCTTGCGACATTTTCCGAAAATGCGTCTAGCGAAAGTTATGTCCGAAAAAATGAAAATCCGGGAATTCACGAAAATCCGGATTTTGGGTCGAAAAATTTTTTGTCTCCGATTTCACTCAAAAGTTGGTCATAGGATAAATCGACCACGCTGATTTCGAAACTGAAATCGAAATTTCCGGAAAATTTACGGATTTCGATATATTCGCCCCGGAAATTTCCGAATTTTGAAAAATTTCTCCAAAAGTAGTCGATATGGTACTCAAACGAAAGAGTTCGTCGAGCTGAGCAACATTCCTTCTTGCGACAATTTCTGAAACTGCGTCTAGCGAAAGTTATGGCAGAAAAATAAACAGAAAAACCTGTTGTGGGCAACACATTTTTGCAGTAGCGCTAGTTTATTTATTTATTATTATTTCTTCTCCGGATTCTTGTCCCCCCCCTCTATCTCGAGATTGGAAAGGGGTAGAGAGGTGGTTGATACCTCATTTTGAAGGTCTTGACTTGAACTGCTCCCGGAAGCGCGGGGAGCCCCGGGGGAGCAGAGGTGCTCCCGGAGCAGCCCCGTGAGTAAAAATGAGTAAAATAAAAAAGTTGTCCAAATGAGCTAATTTTGGTATCATTCGAAAGCTCTCGGCGAGTAATGAAAAAGTTGTAATTGGGTCAAGGCCTGAAAACGCACCCATTTTGAGTTATGAGGCGAAAAATGGTCAAAAAATGGCCAAAACCGGCCAAAATGGCTCAAAATTGAAAGTTGTCCAATTAGGCTCATATTGGTATCATTCGAAAGCTCTCGTTGCGTAGATAAAAAGTTATAATAGGGCCAAGGCCCCAAAATGTACAGAAAAGGAGTTTCGGGGCCTGAAAGGGGTCAAAAATGGCCAAAGACGGCCAAAATGGCTCAAAGTTGAAAGTTGTCCAATTGGGCTCATATGGCTATCATTTGAAAGCTCTCGTTGCGTAGATAAAATGTTGTAATAGGGCCAAAGCACTAAAATGTACAGAACATGACTTACGGGGCCTCAAAGGGATCAAAAATGGCCAAAACCGGCCAAAATGGCTCAAAATTGAAAGTTGTCGGATCCGGTCGATACCGGTGTCATTCGAAAGCTCTCGTTCAGTGGATAAAAAGTTGTAATAGAGCCAAAGCTCTTAAGTGTACGCAGTTTCAAATATGACTCCTGATAAGAGGAAAAATGCCAGCGGCAACCCATTCATGCCACTTTGCTTGTTATTATTATTATCCGTCTGTCCCCCCCCCTAGATCTCGAGATTGAGAAGATGTACAGGGGTGGTTGATACCTTATTTTGAAGCCCTTGACTAGGACATCTCCCGGAAGCAAGATGGTTCCGAAATTCCGGGTTTTGAAAATTCGGGTTTTTCGGGTGGTAAGGGGGGACCAAGGCGAAATTTCAAAAATCCAAAATTTGGTCAAAAATTTTTTGTGTTCGATTTGGCTCAAAAGTCGGTCATAGGGTAATTCGACCACGCTGATTTCGAAACTGGAATCGAAATTTCAGGAAAATTTACGGATTTCGAGATATTGGACCCGGAAAATTCCGGATTTTGAAAAATTTCTCCAAAAGTGGTCGATATGGTACTTAAATGAAAGAGCTCGTCGAGCTGGGCAATTTTTATCATTACCATATTTTCCGGAAATATTTCTTGCGAAAGTTATGGCCGCAGATTGGAAAATCCGGAATTTCCGAAACAAACCGGGTTTTCAAAAATTCGTTGAAATATGGGCAATATGGTACTTAATTGAAAGCTCTTTGAGTCCTGCGACAGATTTCCTGAACAGAAACAGCTTAAAAGGGGTTTAGCAAAATTTATACCCCAAAGAAATGTGTCGTGGGCAACACATTCTTGCAGTAGCGCTAGTTGTGTTGCCCACTTTTCCAAAGGAATGGGCAACACTTTGTTATTGGTCTGTGCTTATTATTATTGTGTTGCCCACTTTTCCAAAGGAATGGGCAACACTTTGTTATTGGTCTGTGCTTATTGTGTTGCCCACTTTTCCAAAGGAATGGGCAACACCTTGTTATTGGTCTGTGCTTATTATTATTGGGTTGCCGCTTTTTACACAAAAAGGCAACCCTTTCATCTGGGTATGTCCCTTTATTATTATTATTCTCGTGACCACCCCTGTCCCCCCCCCTCTATCTTGAGTTCGGGAAGGGGTAGAGAGGTGGTTGATACCTCATTTTGAAGGTCTTGACTTGAAGTGTTGACTGAAGCGCGGGGAGCCCCGGGGGAGCAAGGTTGCTCCCGGAGCAGCCCCGTGAGTAAAAATGAGTAAAATAAAAAAGTTGTCCAAATGAGCTAATTTTGGTATCATTCGAAAGCTCTCGGCGAGTAATGAAAAAGTTGTAATTGGGTCAAGGCCTGAAAATGCACTCATTTTGAGTTATGAGGCGAAAAATGGTCAAAAAATGCCCAAAAACGGCCAAAATGGCTCAAAATTGAAAGTTCTCGGATCGGGCTCATATCGGTGTCATTCGAAAGCTCTCATTGAGTATATAAAAAGTTGTAATAGGGCCAAGCCGCCAAAATGTACGAAAATTGAGTTACGGAGATTCAAAGGGTTCAAAAATGGTCAAAACCGGCCAAAATAGCTCAAAATTAAAAGTAGCGGAAATCACCTAATATGGGTATCATTCGAAAGCTCTCGTTGAGTACATAAAAAGTTGTAATAGGGCCAAAGCGCCAAAGTGTACGAAAATTGAGTTACGGAGCCGCAAAGGGGTCAAAAATGGTCAAAATCGACCAAAATGACCAAAAATTAAACAACTCTAAATATGGTCAATATGGTACTCTATTGAGAGCCCTCGATACGGACTACACGAATCAGACTATACTGGGTCACAACGGTGCCTCTTTTGGGAGATATGGCCATCTATAAACGGAAAATGCCGCGGCAACCCATTCTCGCTACTTCGCTAGTTATTATTGGGTTCCCGCCCTTTTCCAAAGGGTTTGGAACCCTATGTTCTGGACATGTTTATTCTTATTCTTATTATTATTATTGTTCACATTTTTGTGTCCGCACCTATTTCTCGAGATTGGGAAGGGGTAGAGAGGTGGTTGATACCTCATTTTGAAGGTCTTGACTTGAACTGCTCCCGGAAGCGCGGGGAGCCCCGGGGGAGCAGAGGTGCTCCCGGAGCACCCCCGTGAGTAAAAATGAGTAAAATAAAAAAGTTGTCCAAATGAGCTAATTTTAATATCATTCGAAAGCTCTTGGCGAGCCATGAAAAAGTTGTAATTGGGTCAAGGCCTGAAAATGTACCTATTTTGAGTTATGAGGCGAAAAAGGGTCAAAAATGGCCAAAAACGGCCAAAACGGCCGTTTGAAGGGGTTTTCCGCCTTTATCTCGAGCTAGAGTCAACTAGTTGGCCTGAAATATTGCATGTAGGGTGGCACCCGATGCGGGAAGACCCTCCGTGCACCTGGGTACCATAGTGTCACACAATTCGCAATATTACTCGATACGGTGATGCTGCAAATGGTCAAAATTGAAAGTAACGGAAACCCTCCAATATGGGTATCATTCGAATGCTCTCGTTGCGTAGATAAAAAGTTGTAATAGGGCCAAGGCGTCAAAGTGTAGGAAAAATGAGTTACGGGGCCTCAAAGGGGTCAAAAATGGCCAGAAACAGGTCAAAATGGGTCAATATTGAAAGTAACGGAAACCCTCCAATATGGGTATCATTCGAAAGCTCTCGTTGAGTAGATAAAAAGTTGTAATAGGACCGAAGCTCCAAAATGTAGGACAAATGAGTTACGGGGCCCCAAAAGGGTCAAAAATGGTTAAAACCGGTCAAAATGGGTCAAAATTGGAAATTGTCGGATCCGATTAATACTGGTGTCATTCGAAAGCTCTCGTTGCGTAGATAAAAAGTTGTAATAGGGCCAAAGCGCCCAAATGTAGGACAAATGAGTTACGGGGCCTCAAATGGGTCGAAAATGGCCAAAACCGGTCAAAATGGGTCAAAATTGAAAGTAACCGAAACCCAACAATATGGGTGTCATTCGAAAGCTCTCGTTGCGTAGATAAAAAGTTGTAATAGGGCTAACGCGTCAAAATATAGGTCAAATGAGTTATGGGCCCCGAATATTATAAACTCATTCTATAAGCAGAAAAATGTCGGGCGGGAACCACTTGATGCCTTTTGACTTATTGTGTTGCCCACTTTTCCAAAGGAAATGGCAACACCTTGTTATCGTTCTGTGCTTATTATCCGTCTGTCCCCCCCCTAGATCTCGAGATTGGGAAGGAGTACAGGGGTGGTTGATACCTTATTTTGAAGCCCTTGACTAGGACATCTCCCGGAAGCAAGATGGGTCCGAAATTCCGGGATTTGAAAATTCGAATTTTTTCGGATGGTAAGGGGGGACCAAGGCGAAATTTCAAAAATCCAAAATTTGGTCAAAACTTTTTTGTCTCCGATTTTGCTCAAACGTTGGTCATAGGGTAACTCGACCACGCTGATTTCGAAACTGAAATCGAAATTTCCGGAAAATTTACGGATTTCGAGATATTCGACCCGGAATATTTCGGATTTTGAAAAATTTCTCCAAAAGTGGTCGATATGGTACTCAAATGAAAGATCTCGTCGAGCTGAGCAAGTTTCCTTCTTGCGACATTTTCCGAAAATGCGTCTAGCGAAAGTTATGACCGAAAAACTGAAAACGAAAAACCCGGATGTTAAACCAAAAAAATTTTTGTCTCCGATTTCACTCAAAAGTTGGTCATAGGGTAATTCGACCACGCTGATTTCGAAACTTGAATCGAAATTTCCGGAAAAATTACGGATTTCGAGATATTCGTTCCGGAAAATTCCGGATTTTGAAAAATTTCTCTGAAAGTGGTCAATATGGTGCTCAAACGAAAGAGTTCGTCGAGCTGAGCAACTTTCCTTCTTGCGACATTTTCTGAAAATGCGTATAGCGAAAGTTATGGCAGAAAATAAACAGAAAAACCTGTTGTGGGCAACACATTCTTGCAGTAGCGCTAGTTATTATTATTATTATCCGTCTGTCCCCCCCCTAGATCTCGAGATTGGGAAGGGGTACAGGGGTGGTTGATACCTTATTTTGAAGCCCTTGACTAGGACATCTCCGGGAAGCAAGATGGCTCCGATACCTTCCGGATTCCGGGAATGGCGAATCCCGGAATTTTTCGGTTGGTAAGGGGGGACCAAGGCGAAATTTCAAAATCCTAAATTTGGTCAAAAATTTTTTGTCTCCGATTTCGCTCAAAAGTTGGTCATAGGGTAACTCGACCACGCTGATTTCGAAACTGAAATCGAAATTTCCGGAAAATTTCCGGATTTCGAGATAATCGACCCGGAAAATTCCGGATTTTGAAAAATTTCTCCAAAAGTGGTCGATATGGTACTCAAATGAAAGATCTCGTCGAGCTGAGCAACTTTCCTTCTTGCGACATTTTCCAAAAATGCGTCTAGCGAAAGTTATGTCCGAAAAAGTGAAAATCCGGGAATTCACGAAAATCCGGATTTTGGGTTGAAAAATTTTTTGTCTCCGATTTTGCTTAAAAGCTGGTCATAGGGTAATTCGACCACGCTGATTTCGAAACTAAAATCGAAATTTCCCGGAAATTTACGGATTTCGATATATTCGTTCCGGAAAATTCCGGATTTTGAAAAATTTTTCTGAAAGTGGTCGATATCGTGCTCAAACGAAAGAGTTCGTCGAGCTGAGCAACTTTCCTTCTTGCGACATTTTCTGAAAATGCCTCTAGCGAAAGTTATGGCAGAAAAATAAACAGAAAAACCAGTTGTGGGCAACACATTCTTGCAGTAGCGCTAGTTATTGGGTTGCCGCTTTTTACACAAAAAGGCAACCCTTTCATCTGGGTATGTCCGTTTATTTATTATTATTATTAAACTGAAATCGACATTTCCGGAAAATTTACGGATTTCGAGATATTCGACCTGGAAAATTCCGAATTTTGAAAAATTTCCCCAAAAGTGGTCGATATTGGGCTCAAATGAAAGAGCTCGTCGAGCTGAGTAATTTTTATCATTACCATACTTTCCGGAAATGTTTCTAGCGAAAGTTATGGCCGCAGATTAGAAAATCCGGAATTTCCGGAAAAAACCGGATTTTCAATAATTCGTTGAAACATGGGCAATATGGTGCTTAATTGAAAGCTCTTTGAGTCCTGGGTCAGATTTCCTGCACAGAAATAACTTAAAGGGTATCAAGCAAAATCTATACCCCAAAGGAATGTGTTGTGGGCAACACATTCTTGCAGTTGCGCTAGTTATTCCCGTGACCACCCCCTGTCCCCCCCCTCTAACTTTTGCTAGGGTGGCCCGATTGGGCTGAAATTTTTAGGGGGTGTTGGGGGTGGGGTGAAGTGTTGACTGAAGTGCGGGCAGTCCGATATTTCCCGGATTCCGGGAATGGCGAATCCCGGAATTTTTTGGAATGGTAAGGGGGGACCAAGGGAAACGTAAAAATTTTTTGTCTCCGATTTTGCTTAAAAGTTGGTCATAGGGCAATTCGATAGCGCTGATTTCGAAACTGAAATCGAAATTTCCGGAAAATTTACGGATTTCGAGATATTGGACCCGGAAAATTCCGGATTTTGAAAAATTTCTCCAAAAGTGGTCGATATGGTACTCAAATGAAAGAGCTCGTCGAGCTGAACAACTTTCCTTCTTGCGACATTTTCCGGAAATGCGTCTAGCGAAAGTTATGGCCGAAAAACGGAAAATCCGGAAATTCACGAAAAACCGGATTTTGAAAAATTTTTCCGAAATTGGTCGACATGGTACTCAAATGAAAGAGCTCGTCGAGCTGAACAACTTTCCTTCCTGCGACATTTTCCGGAAATGCGTCTGGCGAAAGTTATGGCCGAAAAACGGAAAATCCGGAAATTCACGAAAAACCGGATTTTGAAAGAATTTTCCGAAAGTGGTCGATATGGTACTCAAATGAAAGAGCTCGTCGAGCTGAACAACATTCCTTCTTGAGACATTTTCCGGAAATGCGTCTGGCGAAAGTTACGGCCGAAAAACGGAAAATCCGGAAATTCACGAAAAACTCGGATTTTGAAAAAATTTTTCCGAAAGTGGTCGATATGATACTCAAATGAAAGCTCGTCGGGCTGAACAAGTTTTCTGCTTGCGGCATTTTCCTGAAATGCGTCCAGCGAAAGTTACGACAAAAAACTGTTGCATTCTTCTGAAAGAAATCCGTCCCCCCCAAAGGGAAAATGCCGCGGCAACCCATTCTCGCTACTTCGCTAGTTATTATTATTATTATTATTATTATTATCCGTCTGTCCCCCCCATAGATCTCGAGATTGGGAAGGGGTACAGGGGTGGTTGATACCTCATTTTGAAGATATTCACTTGGACGTTGGATCCTCAGTTGGGCAGTCCGATACCTCCCGGATTTCGGGAATGGCAGCTCCCGGAATTTTTCGGTTGGTAAGGGGGGACCAAGGCGATTCTAAAAAATGGTCAAAAATTTTTTGTCTCCGATTTTGCTTAAAAGTTGGTCATAGGGTAACCCGGGGACGTAGATCCCAAATCTGCAATCGAAATTTTTCTATCCCTTTTGGATCTCGAGATATTGCCAAAAGTTACACTGTTGGAGACCGCAAAAGTGAGCAAACTGCCCAGAAACACCTAATATCCGTGTTTTTTGAACTAGTTAGTCAAGTTTAGCTGCTGGATGTGCTAGAATACCTTTTAAGAGGCTGTATTAAATAACGTTTAGCAATAATTATCGAAAATCTCTTATCCCAACTGCCCTTTTATGGGCAACCATTTAGCAAAGATTGGTCAAAAATGAAAGTTTTTGAATCCAACTGATTTTGGTATCATTCGAAAGCTCTCAACGAGCTAAGAAAAAGCTGTAATAGAGCCAAATCCTGAAAATCTACTAAATTCGAGTTTTGACCCTCGATACGGTGATGTTGCAAAGTCGGGCAAAAATGAAAGTTGCCGGATCGGGCTGATATTGGTATCATTCGAAAGCTCTCAATGAGCTAAGAAAAAAATGTAATAGAGCCAAGGCATGAAAATGTACGAAAAACTAGTGCTAACCCCAAAGGGAACGTGTTGTGGGCAACACATTCTTGCAGTAGCGCTAGTTATTGGGTTGCCGCTTTTTCAACAAAAAGGCAACCCTTTCATCTGGGTATGTCCGTTTATTATTATTATTCATCTCGTGGCCACACCTGTCCCCCCCCTCTAACTTTTGCTTGGGTGGCCCGATTGGGCTGAAATTTGTAAGGGGTGTTGGGGGTGGGGTGAAGTGTTGACTGAAGCGCGGGCAGTCCGATATTTCCCGGATTCCGGGAATGGCGAATCCCGGAATTTTTTAGAATGGTAAGGGGGGACCAAGGGAAACGTAAAAATTTTTTGTCTCCGATTTTGCTTAAAAGTTGGTCATAGGGTAATTCGACCACGCTGATTTCGAAACTGAAATCGAAATTTCCGGAAAAGTTTCGGATTTCGAGATATTCGACCCGGAAAATTCCGGATTTTGAAAAATTTTTCCGAAAGTGGTCAATATGGTGCTCAAATGAAAGAGCTCGTCGAGCTGAACAACTTTCCTTCTTGCGACATTTTCCGGAAATGTGTCTAGCGAAAGTTATGGCCGAAAAACTGAAAATCCGGGAATTCCCGAAAACCCGGATTTTGGACCAAAAAATTTTTTGTCTCCGATTTCTCTCAAAAGTTGGTCATAGGGTAATTCGACCACGCTGATTTCGAAACTGAAATCGAAATTTCCGGAAAATTTTCGGATTTCGAGATATTCGACCCGGAAAATTCCGGATTTTGAAAATTTCTCCGAAAGTGGTCGATATGAGGCTCAAATGAAAGAGCTCGTCGAGCTGAACTAGCTGAACAACTTTTTCTCCTTGCGGCAGTTTCGGGAAATACGTCTAGCGAAAGTTACGACCAAAATACTGTTGCATTCTTCTGAAAAACCCCGTGTCCCTAAGGGAAAAAGCAGCGGCAACCCATTCTCGCTACTTCGCTAGTTATTATTATTATTATTATCCGTCTGTCCCCCCCCTAGATCTCGAGATTGGGAAGGGGTACAGGGGTGGTTGATACCTCATTTTGAAGATATTCACTTGGACGTTGGATTCTCAATTGGGCAGTCCGATACCTTCCGGATTCCGGGAATGGCGAATCCCGGAATTTTTCGGTTGGTAAGGGGGGACCAAGGCGAAATTTCAAAATCCAAAATTTGGTCAAAAATTTTTTGTCTCCGATTTCGCTCAAAAGTTGGTCATAGGGTAACTCGACCACGCTGATTTCAAAACTGAAATCGAAATTTCCGGAAAATTTACGGATTACGAGATATTCGACCCGGAAAATTCCGGATTTTGAAAAATTTATCCAAAAGTGGTCGATATGGTACTCAAATGAACGAGCTCGTCGAGCTGAGCAACTTTCCTTCATGCGACATTTTCCGAAAATGCGTCTAGCTATAGTTATGACCGAAAAACTGAAAATCCGGGAATTCACAAAAACCCGGATTTTGGACCAAAAAATTTTTTGTCTCCGATTTCACTCAAAAGTCGGACATAAGGTAATTCGACCACGCTGATTTCGAAACTTCAATCGAAATTTCCGGAAAATTTACGGATTTCGAGATATTCGTTACCGAAGATTCCGGATTTTGAAAAAATTCTCCAATTGTGGCCGATATGGTACTCAAATGAAAGAGTTCGTCGAGCTGAGCAACTTTCCTTCTTGCGACATTTTCTGAAAATGCGCCTAGCGAAAGTTATGACAGAAAATAAACAGAAAAACCTGTTGTGGGCAACACATTCTTGCAGTAGCGCTAGTTATTATTATTATTATTCTCCGGATTCTTGTCCCCCCCCTCTATCTCGAGATTGGAAAGGGGTAGAGAGGTGGTTGATACATCATTTTGAAGGTCTTGACTTGAACTGCTCCCGGAAGCGCGGGGAGCCCCGGGGGAGCAGAGGTGCTCCCGGAGCACCCCCGTGAGTAAAAATGAGTAAAATGAAAAAGTTGTCCAAATGAGCTAATTTTGGTATCATTCGAAAGCTCTCGGCGAGTAATGAAAAAGTTGTAATTGGGTCAAGGCCTGAAAATGCACTCATTTTGAGTTACGAGGCCGAAAATGGTCAAAAATGACTAAAAACGGTCAAAATGGCTCAAAATTGAAAGTTCTCGGATCAAGCTCATATCGGTATCATTCGAAAGCTCTCGTTATGTAGATGAAAAGTTGTAATAGATCCAACGCACCAAAGTGGAGGAGAAATGAGTTACGGAGCCTCAAATGGGTCAAAAATGGCCAAAATCGGTCAAAATGGGTCAAAATTGAAAGTAACCGAAACCGCCCAATATGGATATCATTTGAAAGCTCTCGTTGAGTAGATAAAAAGTTGTAATAGGTTCAAAGCACCAAAATGTACAGAAAATGAGTTACGGGGCTCCAAAGGGGTTAAAAATGGACAAAACCGTCCAAAATGGGTCTAAACTGAAAATTGTCGTATCCGGTCGATACCGGTATCATTCGAAAGCTCTCGTTGCGTAGATAAAAAGTTATAATAGGACCAAAGCTCCTAACTGCATGGAAACTGAGTTATGTCCCTTGATAAGAGGAAAAATGCCAGCGGCAACCCGTTCATGCCACTTTGCTTGTTTGCTTTAGGTGGAGTTAGGTCCACACTAAAGCTGACACTACAGTGGTCGCTGTTCGCCACAGATGGACTTATCACAACCTCAGAAATTAAATTTGGGCAACTTTCAAAAATCAAATCAAGAGTAGCCTGTCCTCTTGTTGGTTCGAGAACTTTTTGGGTGAAACCATTTTCCAGAAAAAAATTCATAACCTCATTCTGCTTATACGCAGAACATGCTTGTGGAATAGTCCAATCGATCCCCGGCAAGTTTAAATCGCCCGTAATAATTACGGGGGGTCCCCTCCGCAACAGAAATTTTACACACTTTTCCAAACTGGATAAACAGTTCGTTTCTATTACAGAGGGTCTGTAGAACGTACTAAAAATATACCTTTCATTTCCCGGTCCACAAACTTCAATAGCCATACCTTCTACGCAAGTTAATTCTGGTATTTTTAGTTCCCTGCTGGGCAGAACATTTTTAACAAGAATAGCAACTCCTCCACCACGTTCCCCTCCTTCCCTGTCCCGTCGATAGATACTATAGTCTTTCTTACATAGAAATAAGCTATTAGGGTGATTTTCATTAAGCCACGTTTCATTTATGCAAATAACTTCCGGGTAATTTTGCTGAACACAAATTTCGAAGTGAAACTGGAGGAATTTGTTGCAAATACTCCTTACATTACAAAAAACAGCATGCAGCTTAATATCAGTGTCACAGTGAGAAATGGGTGACTTGGAGACCATCCCTGACGATATAATAGGAATATGCTGTAAACAATCATCATTAGCAAGGTTAGCGACAGTATGAGAAATGGCAGAAGTAGCAGCAGTAGTAGTAGCTGCAGTAGCAGCATTAGGAGTAATCTCGGAGCTAGCATGAGCCAGAGAGTTAAGACCGGAAGATACAGAATTACCAAAGTTTATATCGGCCATCCTACCTTGGCCGGAGCTTCATTGCACTGGGTGGAAGTTGGACGCCACCTGAGCATAAGACAAATACTGAACAGGAGGGCTGGGAAGTAGGGGACTCGGAGAGCGAATAGTATGATTTCGAATCGGATACGAGGGCTGGGCGTTAAGGAACTGATCACATACCACGAAGGGACAGTAACGGGCCTTATGACCAGACTGGTGGCAATGATAGCAAACTACTGTTCCATGTCGCTTCAATCTGCAGTTTCCTGTAACGTGGCCTTTAACGCCACAGTGGAAGCATAAAGGTGTGACATTAGAATTATAGGGGACACGACGTCCAGTTTTGGTTTTACTGCGTGGAAATGGGCTGGGCTTTTTCGTAGAGATCTCAACAGACAGCTCTCCATCCCTGACTACTTGAACCGCAGATCCCATATCGACAATATCGTAGGTGGTGGTGTAATTTTCTTCTGAGCCAACCCAAGGGCGAAGTTCCATTAGAATGTTTCCCAGCATGTTTTGGCCAGGAAAAACGGCAGAGGTGAGAGGGGTGTCTTTGTGGAGGCCTGTCGTCCAAAAAGCATTTTGGCCGGGATACGTAGAGTGGGCTAAAATATTGTCGCCCGACGCACGCAGTGCGTCACGGTAGGAGGCGCACTGTTCCAACTTAGCCTTCTGAACGTCCTTCATCAATAAGAGCTCATATGACATGTCGCGGCAAGGGGAATTTCGGCAAACTTTTCCATGCTTCTTAGCGGTGACCGGGCTAGGGGCACTGAGGACCTTCGCAGCAATATCTTCATAGCCATAGAACATCAACCTGTTATACTGAAAGGCATGCTCGGCAGATTTGAACAGCTTACCATCGAAATAGAAATCGAAAACATAAAAACAAGAAAGAGGGTCAGACTGTCCAGAGAACCTGATTACGCAGGTGTCGGGTAAACTGACTTCCAGGGGCGAGGGCAGTGGATTAGAGGGAGAAGTAGGAGAGGACGGTTCAACCTGGGTTTCTTCATCGACTGTTAAAGGACATGTTGTAGCAACTTCGGACTGCACAGTTGGTACCTGTAGGTAACCTTAACAAATAAAAAAATCACTGACCTTCGATTACTGCAACTTACTGGTAGGTCGTAGAGCAATGAAACTGGGACGGTTTAAAGCTTAGCCCAAGACATGTCCATGGGTCCTCAAAGTAACCAATTTGGTTTTGTTTTGCGAAAGTTCCAGCCAAAAAACCAAATTATTTTTGTTAAGCTTGCGATACGTACGTATATACAATACAGTTCGAGACGTATGCAGATGACGAAAAAATCCCAAGAAAATGTTGGGGAAGATTTGGAAAAATGTCCGGAAAAACTTCGGAAAAATATATCCGGAAAGTCACAGAAAAAATTTTGAAAAATATATATCGTGAAAACAATAGGAAAAATGTCTGTAAAACATCGGGAAAATGTCTGGGAAACATCAGAAAAAGATCGGAAAAATATTGGAAAAAATCGGAATAATGGAAAATTTGCACAAAAAAGTCGAAATTTCCGGACAAAATCGGAAAAAATATTGTCCCGATTTTTTTCCAAATTTTTTCCAACAAAAGTTTTCCTGTGATTCTGAGTGATCTCACCCCGTCGATGGGGGTTAAGGAAGCCATCCCATCCCCCCATAAATTTTGCCATAAAATAAGCCAGCGACCGGGGCCAAAAATTAGCAAAATTTTGAAATTTCGAAAGTCAAAAAGTTCGACAAATCGCTTGTTTGATTTCACCGATTTGAATGAAAACAATGATTGTAACGTTGAATATCAGAAATTGCAAAATTTCAAGAAAATGTTTGAAAATTTTCGATTTTGACCCCAATTTCCACACCCTCCTCCACGAGAAGGTCTCGGCCCCGGTGCGTGTCCACTATATACATAATAATTATATATATAATATCGCTGTTTGCTTATTCCTTCTACTTTCTCGTGGTTCCTTCCTACTTGTGTTTGAATACGTAGTGAAATCGCAGATTGCTTTTAGTCATGCCTTTAATTTTCTTGTGTTGCAATGGTTCGTACTAGTTTAGCTACTGATGAAGTACACTGTGGAACTCTGTGGAAATGGACTAACTATTGGAGCGGTAAGTAAGATCCTCTACTTTTTGCTGTGAGCACTTTTTCAGAGATAACATGTTTTTATGATTTTCATGATATAAGTTTTCTGTATATGAAAAGTTTAGTCTTTATGAGTGCCCGCTGAACCAGCATGTACAGGCTTAAACACTACACGTTGCGGAGCTATATAGTCAAGCGGGAAAAAACCCACTCGCCAATGCGGGAAAACCCACCCCCAGTGTGGGCTTACCGGTATGAGCTATCTAGGATTTTAATGGCCTATCTTGAAGAGCATCCAAAATAACCCTGGAGGGTGTATTATTGTCGCTCCCGCTGCTTCACAGCAAATTTTTTGGGACTTTGAAATTTTCGAAAATTTTGGTCCGTCCAAGTACCGAAATTTGGCAAATTTTGCATGGCCACCCTGAACTACTGGAAAGACTTAGACCAAAGCGGATTGTATGTATGTGTAGGGCATCTGTTGCGCATCATGGTGATATATGCCACACTGCTCTAACCCCTCCAGTGCGACCTGGGGGTGACTTAGAGTTGGCGGGAAAAAACCCATATGCGGGGAAAAAACCCACTTTTCAAAATTGAAAATTTTTCTAAGCATTAGCAGGAAAGGTCAAACGAATACATACGTTTGTTTAATAGAGCCTATAGATTAAATTGGTATACGTAGGTTTTGCCTGGGTTCGATCTGTTACGGGAGGTCCAGGGGGTCAAAATCGGACATGGTGCCATTTCAAGCCAAAATTTCAATTTGGCCAAAAATGCTTATTTTTGCCTTAAAATTGGTCTAGTTTGGCTCTATATACAAGAAAAACACGTTTTCTTTACGATAGGATGCTTAAACTGCCGAAAGTAAACAATTTTAAAAATTTTCCAAAATTTGCCTATGTTTATATATATACAGTCCCGGCTGAAAGTCACCTTCCTTTTTTCGCGAGCAATTCGCGAATTGCTCGCGAATGGACATAAAAACTGCTCGCAAGCATCTGCAAGCAGTTAGTTTTTCAATAGTTTTTGTTTTGTCTAGTTGGAAGCTCCGTTTACAACTAGCATTAGAAAAACTCGGCACCTAGGTATATATATTTCTTGTTTACAGCTACAGCATTATGAATGAATGGCTGTGAAAATGCTATGGACGTTGCCATGTAAACAAGCACGTATACGTATATAGATTACAATGTGTGGAAGGAATGCGTGTGTGTGCTGTTTACGTGGTAGGTTTTAATGTGGATATATACGAATGTAAGCATATGAAACAGAATGTGGAAGCATACATTTATGTTACACGTTGCATTTCATTAAACGCATTATGTGGGCTATTTTTCTGAAGAAAGCAGCTTTAGTGCTAACGTTTGAGGCGCAAAATCAATGTATCTTTGTACTGGCTTGGTACTTTGTTGTTATGTTTAAATTACACATACGTAATAATACTTAATATTTATCTTTGAATGCTACCTAACAGAATTTTACTAAAGGCATACATAACACAACTGATCCAACTAAAAGTTTTAGCATTCGACATTTAACAAATACCATTTTTATGTAACTTTTCAAACTGCAGCAATTGGTCAAACTTTTACGTTTTATCAAAGTTTTGAAGTATATACGTAATACTATATGCATAAGTTCTTTGACAGCGCAAGACTAAAAACTGACTAACAAAATTTTCGAATATTTTTCATAGATTTCAAAATTGAAATTCTTCAATGTTCAGCATCACGAATAGTTGTGTGCAAGGAATTTTTTAAGAAATACACGGCATCATTATTAATACTTGACACTGTCACCAATTATGCGTAAATATACGTATATACACTATTTAAAACTTCGACAAATTTTACGATTCTGGGACGGGGCGGGGCCATTTCTCTTCATGGGAAATCATGTTCATATTAATTGTAAATATCATCAATTTCACTGTTGGGATTGAAGACTCCAGGGCCGTTATTGACATCGGCATTAGATACAGTGTCTTCGGGTCCGCAAGTCGTCTTAGAAATTCTGCGAAGTTTGTTGTCCATCAGTTGGATGCAATGAGACCATTCCTTTTCAATTTCTTGTGGAGATTTTGCGCTAAAGTAACGCTGTTTTGTTTCCTTTTTTATGAAGTTGAGTCGACTAGGCGAGAGTGGGGGCTTTTTAACACCCCGACAATTTCTGCCAACGCACTCATGATGTTTGTAAATTTTAAGCATAAGCTTAGTAGCAAAACCAGTCGCAGAATTAGTGTTTTGCAAATCCCACAGGTAGTCATCTGCAGGTGGATCGAAAGTTTCTCGCTGTCGTGATATTGGCTGGAGAGGGTGAGGTATGGTCTCTGGCGATCTCAAGACCAGTCTGGGAGACTGAAAAGACGGCTCGAAGGTATTGGCACTGTGAGAAACTGATTCGGAGCTGGAGCAAAGATCGTTAACTCGTCGGTTAAACTGATCCAGCTTGGTTTCTAAGGCTTGCTGACCCGAAATTACGACATCGGCTTTTTCATGTAGTTCTTTTATTTTCTCGTCCAGGCCCTTAATAATTGTGATGAGGTCGCTAGCATCCGGAGACGAATTTACGCCAGCAGCTTGCTGCAGAATACTGCGCGCACGGCTCCTGGTACCTGGCGTATAGGTTGGAGTCACGACATGCGCCATACTTCTTTCAGTCGCGGCACGGGGTGTTGGGGCCGCAGAGCCTAAACCAAATTATGTACATTTTACACGCAATAAATACATTAATAGTTTTCCAAAAATCACAGCATATTTTGAATTAAGATACTGACATTTTTTAGTGGGGGTGGAGGTGGGCCCCCCACTTTTCGGCAAGCCCCCACCCACTTTTTTTGGGGGTCGCCCAAAAGTGTCAAAAAATTAGGTTTTTGATGTCAAATTTTCAAACATTTTCAATTTTTAGCTAATTTATGGACTTACAAGCTCATTTTAAGCTTAAAAACAGCGAGTTTTTGCGTTTTTACCTTAAAAATGCTAATTTTTCGCTAAAAATTTCGGTATATTTTACCTTTGGCTCGCCCCCCCCCCCCCACTTTCCGGAAGCCCCCCACTTCCCCTTCCCTTTCAAAACCCTAAAAAATGCCAGAGATATAATATATATTTATATATATATATATACATACGTACTGGTTTTTTATGAAGTTCTAGTTTCATGTGAGCCCACTCGATGTGGGCTCACCCAAAGTAGAGATAGCTAAATTTAAGGTCAATTTTTTAAGTTTGACGTTTTAAGCTGCGAAATCAGGGTAAAACTGGTACATTACAAAATTTGGCCATTTTCAAAGAAAAATTGGCATAGACCAAGCTTCGTGGCTTTTGTTTCAATGCTTTCTGTTATATTTCTGTTTCTACACATATATATATACGTACGTATATACCTTGCCTGAATCTGCAATCTGAGTCATTTTTTCTGCGTCTCTTGTTTGGAGTATCCATCCCTGTAACGGCTGCCGCAACTCTGACACTGATACCCGGCGATGCTGCTCCTAACTGAGGACTGTTGCCGTCATCGCTTTCACTTAGTTCCTCCCCTTCAGGGTCAGTTGTATTAGGGTTCAAGAGGGCCACCTGGAAATCCGTCATCTCATCATGACGACCAACAGCTAGAATTGTAGCCCAATAACGGCTGGTTTTCCACTTCACTTGCACCACACTGTCAACTGTTACGTCGCTTAGGTCTGAAGGTACTAATTCCTTACCATCCACCAAGCATTTAAGTATAGTGGAAGCTTTAATAACCGAGGTCGTTCCAGCCTTCCACTGTACACAAATCCAAGCTGTATCCATTCTTGAATTATATATATGTATATACTTAGCACACCGCTTACAGCAGTCGTAATGTTATATAATTAAATTAAACATATAGATACGAATAAGGTTACGTAACGGCTCGAAACAGTCTGAAACCCAAAATAGGTATAGTTGCATATACATATATTTATCTATATTTATGATTGTTGTATATATTTAGCATTGATGTATATATACAAATAATAGACTATGCCTACTGTTATTAAGAAGCTCACTTTGTTTTGGCGGCAACGTATTGTTAATCTGTGCTGTCAGCGTCGTCCTATTCCTAAGATTCAGTGTATGCTATATTCTGAAGGCATTAAAGTATCTACGAAAGCAATTCGATTGTGCTTCAAGCGATTCTTGAACACGCGAAGCTTCAGTGATGCTACTCGCTCAGGCAGGCCCCGAAAATTCGATCGTATGAAGCGACATATTGACATTTTGATGAACAATAATAATGAATTAACTGCAGCGCAACTCCATAACATTTTATGCCGCTATTATGGGGAAAACAGAACCCCTGCTATACGAACGATTCGTACACTGCGAGGAGAGCTTGGTTGGCGCTATGCCAATAGAAAATATTGCCAAATTGTACGTGACGCTAATAAGCTTAAAAGAAAAGTTTTTGCCGCTTCCTGTGTGGAAACAAAAGAAACTTTTCAGAATCACTGCTTTACGGATGAAGCTACGATTCAGTTGGAGCGTCATAAACGAAAAGCTTTTGTCAAAAAGGGCAGAAAGTTGCTTGCCCTCGCAAGTAAGGCCAAACATCCAGCAAAATTGCACGTTTGGGCTGGCATTAGTCGAAAAGGTGCCAGTAAAATTTGTATTTTTGATGGGAAACAGAGAATGAACTCTAAAGATTATTGCGAAATTTTAACTCAATTTTACATTCCGTTTGCTGACCAAAAATTTAACGGCAACGCTGTCCTCGTTCAGGATAACGCTCCTATGCACGTTTCGTGCGTAACTAAGCAATTTATGCGAGAAAAAGGTATCCAGACCATCGCGTGGCCGCCAGAAAGTCCGGATCTCAATCCGATCGAGTTGGTGTGGCACCAAATGAAAGATTATTTGCGGTCAGTTGCTTTGTGAAATTTTTATAGACCTAGCAAATTCTGATGTTTTGAAATTTTCCTTCCTTGTCTTGTGAATTTTTTGAAAATTTTGTTTTAAAGTTTAAATTAGGATTTTAGAAGTTAGGATTTAACATTAGCTTAGTAGCTAACAGCGGTGGATAACGGAAATTTCATTTGTTTAGAATGCACGTTAAGCCATCAAACAAAGACCAGCTGGAAAGAGGTATCAAAGAATTTTGGTGCAAATGCATGACCACTGATCAGTGCATTCGATATATTGATCATGTTCAGAAAGTTATCCCCGACGTGTTAAAGAATGACGGTGGGCCGACCATGCACTGACTTTAAGCATTTATATAAACTGTTTGGACTGTACGAAAGTAGTTTGCAAAACGTTATATGTTATAAATTGAGCTGATTAATAAAAACTAATTGCTTCAGTTATGAACAGCGTAAATTATTTAAGTTATAATTACTAACTGTAATGAATAAAAAGTTAGACGTATAATCCTGCCATACGTGTATGTTTAAACAAAAAACATCACAAATGCCTACGTTGTTTATGTCCATTATAGCATTGCAACTTGTGAGCAAACAAACACTTGATGTTAAGCTGAATAGGAGTTTGCTTCACACGAAAATAAACTATGAATGATAAAATTTAGGTACTGTTAAAGCAATGCCATTTCTGTCCGTATATAGATGTCCGTCTAGACAAACTCTAAGGATTAAGTTAAACGTTTGTGTATAAAAAGAAAATATTATACATGCTGCTTTCAAAGATAGCTTAGGTAGAAAGAGCTACGTATTGTTATAAACACATATTTACGTATATATATCCCTACAGTTGCAATACAAATCCACGTGCTCATAGTATGCACATATATACTGTATTATATACTTATAGTACGAAACCGATGTACACAAGCAAGCAGCATAATAGCAGGAGCCAAAACTACAGCCAGCTGTTTGTTTGTCTGGCAAGTGAAAGTTAAGTCTAAGGTTTACAAAAACTGACTGAAAAAGTTCACGAGCAAATGCGAGCATTGGACAAAAACAACACTGAATTTTCGCGAACTGCTCGCGAGTTGCTCGCAAGCAAATGGGTATGTGACTTTCAGCCGGGACTGTATATGTGTTAAACATACCAAATTTTCAAAAGTCACTATGACCTCAATTTTTCAACAAAAACTAATATATTTTGATGCAGTTGTACTAAAAACAACCCGCTCTTTCATTTGGAACGGTTAGAAATGCTCCTAGCAACTTGCCAAAAAATTTTCGGGATGGGTTTTTCCCGCATATGGGTTTTTCCCCGCTTTGGGTTTTTCCCCGCCAGTTTGGGACATTTTTTCTCACTAACGGCGCACCCTAGAGAGGTATTCTATAGCTCATAAGAAAGCTTACGACTAGGCCTAGCAGCCTGTATAGTCAGTATTTCAATATCTCAAACCAGTAAAAAGTTCTGGCCAAAAATCTGAAAAGTGGGTTTTTCCCCGCTTGACTATATACGTGTTAGCACCAATAGCGCTATTTTTGGATTCGCCATGGTCCAAAGTTATACGTAATGTATTGTATATATATCCAATGAATTTCAAATCAAACTATGGGTAATATGAGAATAACATTGGTTGGAGTAAAATCATAGATTTTGACGACGGTCGAATCATAGACCTGTTAGAGGGGTGTGGGGGGGAGGTAGGTAGGTAGATAGGTAGAATTCACTTCCCGCCCTCTAGCTGGTGAGCTGTCGCGAGGCCTCTCAATAGAGACAACCGAGGTGAATAACTCTGACTGCGTCGGGGTTATCCACATTGGATGTAGGAAGCTTTATACCAGAGAGTCACCCCCACACCTTTATGTGCCGGCAAGCTGGACAAACCAATGAAGTCAGCAAAGTAGGCTAACCATTGGCCCCTTGTGAGGTGTACTGGTGTGGTCACTACACTGAGGCGGTACTGACCTGTCCTGGTCGACCTCCGACCGTCCTTACTCATCCTCGAAGGTGTCACCAGATAGCGGGTTGGCATACCTGAAGTAAGTGATGTTGTCAGCAGGGTCAGGCATCCTGTATCTGCTGACTGGTCGGGTTTTACCTGTTTCCTGTCTCCTGTGGTAGTGTAAGCATATATGATGGGTAACCCACCAAGGTCTGTCTGGTGCCTTTTTACCAGAGAAAAGGCGTGGTGTCCGGCTATCAACTAGGTTTTTTTCCTGTCTGTTCGTCTTCGTCAGCAGTGATATGCCCTATCTGCTCCTATATATCTGTAATATGCACAGCGGGGACGGGAGAATTTTGAATTTTGCAGAGTGGAACTATAATCACACCCCCACGAGTAAAGCCCACGATTCGAGCTGAAAGCTCAAAATTTTCCTACAAGCCTAAGAGAATCCCCCCGAGGGCTGGGGTCGTTTGTCCAATGGGTATAAAAGTCCAATAGCGCTGGGGGACAGGGCCCTCCCATATTTTGCTCGATCCGTGCCTCTGGCACGGAACTTTGGTTATCCTCCTCCCATTAGATAATTTTGGCCCAGAGTGAGGGGGAGAGCTGGGGATCGGGAACGTAAGAGAGGTTCAGTGATTATCAGGGACCGCAATCACCGAAGCCTGTCTTCCGGGATAACACTATGTATATACTGGTGGGCTTCAGTACATAGTGGGGCCTACACCGTAAGTAGCCAGAGACCTCATTGAGACCCCTGGCTACAGGCGTAAGGAGCCGCTGTCAGGGCCCAGCCTCAGTTTATCTTCATTGGCCGGGTGCCATATTGCCCGATATCAATATGACGTCTTTGCATTCGCATAAGCAAGACCCTCCTGGTGGCGGAAGCTCGCCGCCAGATTATTGCGCCGAAGCGCACTGACCCCTCACCAGGTGTGGGGGGGAACCCACACCAAATCGACAAATTTTGGCGACCCCCAACCAGATTTTCAGATTTTGCTTCCCCCCCCTGTTTGGCCAAAATTGCAGATTTATGGGGGTTTTGGCCACTTTTGGGTATCCTCCCCCCCCGTCTTGAGCCGAACCCCCGCCCTCAGGGTTCTGCGAGACCAAGATTTCACCGAGAACGAGACCGAGACCAGGGTATACCGAGACTAGCAATTTTTATCTTAAACTTAGTTTTTGAGGCTTAAATCTAGTATATATTAGGGGCTTTAACACATAAACATACGGCTTCCGCACCTCGTTAGTTAATTTTCATAACAGTGAGTTAAAATTTTCGCCGAAATTAGATTTTTTCAAAAAAATTTCCGGTCTCGGTCCGAAACCGACACTTTTGGGTGAGCGAGACCGAAACTGGCCAAGTCTCGGCCTTTGGGCGAGACCGAGTCCGATACTCCCAGCCCTGCCCGCCCTCCAGAGTTTTTGCCCAGCGGGTCGAACTGATATTTTGGCCTTTATCATAGGGGTCGCGGCAGCGATCTACAATATGTGTGAAAAGTGGCTGGAGACAGTGTAAAATAAGCTGCGCAGAAGCTGCGCAAAATGCTGCGCTGATCCTGCGCAGATGTCATGCGCAAATTGTAGAGCACATCGAGTTTAGTATATCTGTGGAGTTTCAGCCCCGTATCACTTACCGTTAAAAAGTTGCACCCCGAACCGGTTAAGTGATGTTTTTTAATTTTTTCCGGTTTCTCCTATTTGATGCTTGTATTGTACATAATGTTCGCTTCATTCACGTGAACTGCAGCGATGGGCCAACCTAAAGGGCTATAGGGTCTAGTAGTACCCCCTAAAGAATTTAAGAATTGCAACTTTTTTGTGCCGCAGCTGCGCCACAGCGCTGCAGTGGCGCCGCAAAGTCGGCTCAGAGCGAAAAGTGACCATTCTTGTGGTCGTCGCTCAGGTCGAAGGTTACGAGCTGGAGCTGATTTCTTTTTATATTCAGAAATTACATATATTGAACTAACTAACGGTCCAGGTTGCGTATCTCTATCTCTTCCCTAGCGACCATAGTGGCCCGTCAAAAATGGCGAAAATTCGAAAAATGAAAAATCGAAATATCTCACTATCTATGCAACTTTGAAAGCTCAAATCTTCCATACAATGGTTTTCTGGCACGGAGAATCAATTCCCGCAGTCAATTTTACCGTCAAACCCACCCATCTTTGCTGGGCTGGTTCTATTTTGCCGTCGGAAGGGTCAATTCGGAATCCGCTTTCTGGAGGTCCATTGTAGGCTTTACCTGGCCTCTCAAAACTTTGTCTGTAGGGGTTTTCTGCAGCGCCCAGCTCATTCCAGGTGTCCTCACGCCCATTCAACTGCAGCCCGGATTTGCAGTCCGCCTGTAGGGGCACCCGTTTCTTCGCATTCAACAATAGAACGAAATCTGTTAATCCTGCTTTTGCAGGTGGCAGTCACTTGCATGGTGATGGTGGCCCGGTAAACTGGAAACAGCGCGGTCCGCCGGATGCGCAGTGTATTGTCATCTGGTCCAGTAATATTAGAGGAATTCAAACAAACTTCAACGCTCTTCAAATTAGGGTTGACACAGCGAAACCTGCTCCTGATATCATCTTCCTCAACGAAACTCTTATTGATCCAAAATCAACTCCCGTAAGCGGCCCCTACCAGCTCCGTGGCTACAACATGATGCGCTACGACCGGCAACGTGCCGGCGGCGGCAACATAGTCTACTTCAAGCAGCACTTATGTCTCGCCGAAGTGCGGGTAAACGCCTGTTACAGAATGCCTGGTTCAGGTTGCGTTCAAAAGGCCCCTCTATGCTATTCGCCCACTGTTATCGTCCTCCGAAGGATGATTCTTCGATCTGTGCTGCTTTATGTCTGCTGACATTAATGAACTTGAGATTCTACATCCTGAAGCCACAGTCACTGTTCTCGGTGATCTCAATGTTCACAACCGAGAGTGGTTAGGTGGAGATTGCCTTGACAACCAAGCGGGACTCGACGCCCAGGTTTTCGCTTCCAATTATGGCTTTGTGCAGCTGGTAGAGGAGCCTACGAGAACTTATATGCATCTGGAGGTTCGCCTGGTGTCGAAGCCGGATATTATTCTGACGGATAATCCACAACGCTTCCTCTCTGTTGCGACTGAATCTTGCATTGGCAGTTCTGACCATGCTCTAATCGTCGCTCAATGTGAGCTCATTTCTGAGCCTCCATCATCCTCGAAGACGACGGTTCACTGCTATGCGAAAGCAGGAAGGGCATGAAGTCGTTCCTTGATTCTATAGATTGCGAAAATGTAATTATCAAGGAGGATCCTGACGGTAGCTGCAACCGCATATCCGATCTTCTCAGATTTGCTCAGGAGAAGTAAGTTCCCTCTAAGTTTGTTAAACCGAAGCGCATAAAGCCTTGGTACTCTAGTGATCTACATCCACTGAGAAAACGAACAGAAGACCTATACCGGTCGTGGACGTCCTCCCGTGAAACAGCCGACTACGACGCCTATAAGGCAGCGCGCAATGAATATATACACTGCGGCCGTCAGGAACCAAAAGATTTGTCACGCATCTCGGAGCGTGGAGCAGATTGATGGTCTCTTGGGTAAACCGTGGTGGAAAGTTGTGAACGAAGTCATTGGGCGCGGCACCCCAGATCCCATACCGCCATTGATGCCATGGAAAAGGCAACAGTGTTCAATGAGCTGTTTGCTGCCAAAGCCTCCGTTCCTGACGTCGATCGCGCATCCACGGCTCCACCTGCCTCACCGGTTGCAATGCATGACTTTCGTTTCCATCCTAACATTGTCCGTAAACTGCTAAAGGCAGTTGATACATCCAAGGGTCCCGGATTAGACGGTGTTAGTGGATTCACCTTACGAGAATGTGCGGACATACTGTGCTATCCATTGTCCAAACTATTCCGTTCTTGTATCCAACTCGGTGTCTTTCCTACCCTATGGAAAGCCGCCAAAATTGTGCCGGTGTTCAAAAAAGGAAACCGAACAGACCCAGCCAATTACAGGCCTGTTGCTCTCCTTTCGCTGGTCTCAAAAATTCTGGAGAAGTATGTCGCATATATATCATGTAAAACATCTTGATCGTCATCACCTCATCTAAGACTCAATTCGGTTTTCGCAAGGGGCGCAGTACACTCCACCCGTTAATGACCCTGCATCAACTTGCCGCAGACGCTCTGGACCATTCACAGGAATTGGCCGTTGTGGCCTTGGACATTGCAGGTGCTTTCGACACAGTGTGGCATAAACGTCTACTGCAGAAGTGTCGCTCTCTTGGACTGTCTTTCTCAATTCTCTTGGAATGTCTTCTCAATGCTTCCTCCAAGACTATCTTGCCAGTCGCAGCCAATTGACTATTGTGAGCGGTGCAAAGTCTGTGAAGCCGAAGCCGAACAATGCCGAAGCCTGTGACCGCTGGAGTCCCTCAGGGCTCCATTCTGGGTCCTATCCTGTTTGCAGTTTACATCAACGATCTGTCGTCAGTAGTCAACTCCCAGTGCCTACTGTTTGCGGATGATTGTTCCTTGGTACAGCGCATACCTAAGCCGGCTGCCCGACTCGGGTGCCTTGCCACTATCCAAAAGGATATCGACTGTATTCTGCAGTGGGCTGAAATAAACCAAATGACGTTTGCACCCCACAAGACGCAGTTGTTGACTGTCTCTCGCCGACATGACAGAGCCGCCCTGGACCAGTTTCCATTATCAATGGCCGGGACCCGGATATCCTCTACCATGGAATTGAAACTCCTTGGGGTTACATTCGGCTGTGATGGGCTGGTCAAGGAGCACATATCTGCCAAAATAGCGACGGCCGGACGCATGACAGGGATGCTTCGTCGCCAGTCCCGTTTCTTGTCCGAGGAAGCACGATACCAGGTATACGTTGCAAGATCAGGCCTATCATCGAGTATATATGGGTGCCCTGTATTTGTTAACGCTCCAGAGGGATTGCTTGCCTTAATGGACCGTCTCCAAGATCGTGCTGCACGGCTTTTCCTAGCCTAGTCCACAGACTGGATCCACTGGGCCTCCGCAGAAACGTGTCAGCTCTACCGTATCATTGACGGGACGGCTCCCGTGGCCGTATCACGGACGCGCCATCCGACCCAGTTTTCTAAGGGTACAGCGGACAACACGGACTAGTGAGGCCCTTAACCTCCGATCGTTGAACATCCCCAAAGCTCGAACGTCCTGATACCTCCACTCCTACCTCCCCCGGTTTTCCCGGCTCTGGAACCAGCTCGACAATGAAACCACCTTTGCCACCACGCTGGACGAGTTCAGGAAAAGATGTGCGGCGGAACTGAGGATCATGCTAGGATAAGCCTCTGGCTTTCTACCTAAACAAGTAAGTAAGTATCCATTTTGCTGTCCGACGAACCTATTTTGCTGGGCTGGTTCCAGTTTGCATTTTGAAGGGTCAGTCGGGTGCGTGGGTGGTCAAGTGGTATAAAATTTTTCAAAAGTGGCCAAATTTGGTATCAAATGAAAGGCCGAAATGAGCTGAGCAACTTTTGTCATAGAACTGCGTATCCAGAGTGGCTGTAGTGTGCTGTGGTGAGGTGGGGTGGGGACTTAGGCGATTTTGGGTCAAAAATAAAATTTTTCAAAGGTGGTCAAATTTGGTGTCAAATGAAAGCCCGAAGCGAACAGAAGAACTTTCGCCTTGGAACCATCCACCAAAAGTTGCTGTGTCGGATTGATATGCCTTTACTTTCTCAATCGGAATTTAAAGGATAGATAGACATAGGCCCAACACACACATTATATATCGCCTTTTGTGCGGAGCATTTTTGTTACTTGTAATAAGGTATATATATAGAGCTTTGAATGCCTCCAATATAAACGAATAATGAAGAGTTAGTTTAAACAATGAACCAAGTCTCTATAATTAACCGGTCTTTTGAAAAATGCTTTAAAGTTTTATTCTTCCTGAGGGACGGAAAGCCATAAATTGTTAGGTTTATAATATATATACGTATATAAATATATATACATGCTTTCAAGCGGAAAATCCACTGCCCATTGCGGGAAAACAACTTTCGTACAATTTGGATGGATAAGTTTACCTACGACCTGAACACACTAACAACGCGAAAAACCAATTTTTAGAAACAAACTCACATTTTCTCAGAAAAACACTCTGAAAACACACAGGTCCGATTTTGAAAAACCCTGCAACATACACATATCCGCCTTTGTGCGGATTATTGTTGTAACTTGTAATATTACAATATATATATACGTATATATACACATTTGTGCAAGTCGTTTAAGGATGGCAACCGCGATGGTTCAGTTTACACGACGGCACCCTTTCGTATTATGCCACGCAGGAAGAAGTTAAGCTTGGGTGCAAAGGAGCAATCAGCATTGGTGCAGCAGAAATTTTAGGTATGTATACATACACTCATTTTTTCTGTCTTTGCCTGCCGCATTGTTTTACATAAAAACGTGTAGCGGAAAAAGAGAGGAGTGCGCCATCTACCAACCTGTTGGATAACAAAATTAAGGAATTCAAATGTCAAAATTGGGAAAACGTGAAACATTGACTTTTTATGTTTCCAACGTTTTGTATCTCAGTATATTAGCGACAATGAACTGGCTTCTTATTACTGGGTGGGAGATGGGCCGCATTCGGCGGCCTCCCCCTTTCGAGGAAATCCCACCCATGAAAAGTTCCTCCAAAAATTCCTATTTTCCATGTCGCCTGAAAGGTGTATTTTTCTTGAATTTTTATGCACTTAGTACGTATATACATACGTATGTATATTCGTATTAATGCCATTATATATTTATATAATATGAGCTATAAAGGCACTTTGCGGATTTGGAAAAGTGCTAATTAGGCATAACTAATTAACGGGAAGGAATTAAGAGCTAATATTTACATTTTTGAAATCTCCAGGCCAAGAGCTTTCGAATGATACCAAACTTGCCCGGAAAAAATGAACTTTGAAAAAATCGACTTTCTCTTACGGGTTTGAAAGTGGGGTTTTTTTTCTCTGTATTCAGCATGATTTTTTCCATTTTTCTGTTAACTCGATTTTTCAAACGGCC
>JASAND010021929.1:0-11252 GCA_030248195.1 Trissonchulus latispiculum
TTATTTCAAAAACCTAAATTCCAACTCATAAAGTTCTGACTTATGAAAGCTTGAAGTGTGAATTTCTGACCTGAGGGAGATTACCCTAGTTTACTCCAAACTTTTCCACTGTCGGACAGAATAGGCTTTTCGATTTCCAGAGGAAAACATGCATGAGGAGGTTTGGCTTCCTTTGCTCGGATCAGAACCACCATTCAACACCTAACTAAGCCAGAACTGTCCTCATACAAACATTATTAATTAATTCGATCACTAATCACGCAAAAATAACAATTCTTCCTAAAGTCCAACCAATAATGATCCATTCCCTCCCTAAAAGTCGCCGTAAAATTAGGACTGATTAATGGTCCTAGAAATACATTAATGCAAATATTTTTGTTACACAAAATTACGCAACCAATAAATATTAGGTTTATGCTTATTTATGGAACTTCGGATGGTTATTGACAGGAGATATATACTAACAGATATAAGAAAAAGTCTAAATCAGAATCGTCGTTATACAAATGAATAAAATATAAGTAAGTCTAAAGTAAATGTAACTTTCCTTAGAAGCAACGACTAGCAAGTAGAGTTGCTCACCGGCCCAACTTTTCGTGGGCTGTCCAAACAACAAGCAAAAATATATATAAAAATTGATAGTTTTCAAGGCAGATGGTAGCATGATCAAGGCTGTAAAAACTGTCACCAGTCGGCCTCTCACCGGCCAAGCAGCCGCTCTGGACAGGGCTGTTTCACAAGAGTGTAAAGCTTAGATGTTTCATGATAAGGTAAAACATACAAGGAGGTGCTAAGACGAATCAGATTGCAGAAAACCAACCCTAGGCCAATGGGGGGGGGAGTAAACCTGGACGATTGTTTAGGATTAATCTTGAATGGGGATCATATGAAGGTGTTTTCCCATTACACAAACCGTCCCGTTACACAAACCAGCAGTGCCGTTACACATACCGTAAGTGCCGTTACACAAACCAAAAGTGCCGTTACACAAACCTACTGTTTTAGCGCTGTATCACACAAATTTTAAGTGTATGTTGAAATACCATCAACAAATGTAATGTTACACATATAATTATGCGCATTCTTCTAAGAAGTTGAAGTGGCTTTTATTTCATACGAAACGCAAATGAACCGACTGTAACCAATTATATCTGTTTTATTTAGTACTCGATTCAAATAAAGTCATATATATGTCTTTCCGGTTGTTGAAGGAATTTCACCTCAAGGCTCACGTGCAAATGACGTTTTTAATATAGGAGTTTCAAAAGCTACCATATTTTCTCGGGCGCCAAAAACTCCCTACAAACTTTATTGAATCTGGGCAATAAATTATTATTGAATAGATCAAATTATTGCTCGAATTTAAAGCGTGTCAATGTGGAATTATAATATTAATTTAGGCCTAAATTTTTAAATTAGTTTTAAATATTTATAATTGACTTTGTATCAGTTTGCTCACTTATAATTATAAATGTTTTGAAAGTAAGAAAAGTCTACTTACCATTGTTAAAAATAATTGTTACTTCCCAGTATTTAGAGGTATGAGGTTTGTGTAACGGGAAACACGGTTTGTGTAACGGGAAACACGGTTTGTGTAACGGGAAACACGGTTTGTGTAACGAGACTCAAGGTTTGTGTAACGGCACTAAAGTTTGTGTAGCGGAACCTCTTGGTTTGTGTAACGGCACTAAAGTTTGTGTAGCGGAACCTCTTGGTTTGTGTAACGGCACTAAAGTTTGTGTAGCGGAACCTCTTGGTTTGTGTAACGGCACCATATTCATATGGAGCTAGAGATATAGTTAAGGGGACAACTGTTCCCATCTGATTGGACAATTCACGATCCCATCCCATACCCTTAAGCAGTATATGTTCTTGTTGATGGCATGAGAATTGCTTGATAGCTTAATATTGAGGCTAAAAGTAATGAAATCGTCGGTTGCGTAACTTAGGGTCTTTTCGCGAATGGGTAGAAAGCATACATGTGCTTGGGGGGGGGGTTGAGCAGGGTTTTCACCCGCGCCCCGGCCTGGGCAACACCCCCCAGAGGGCCTCCTTACCCCCGCCCCAGAATCCGGTTTTGCCGCCGGCTAACCCCCCCCAGAACTTCCCCTCCTGCACATGTCTGGTAGAAAGGGTAGTTAGAAGTTGTAGTAATGGGTAGTAGAGTAGAATAGAGTGAAGTAGAGTTAAATTTATTAATTTAACTCTACTTCTACGTATTTTCAACGCCGTAGAAGATGCACGAAAAGAGTAGAGTTAGACAGAGTTTTTACTCTTTTCACGAATGAGAGTAGAGTTAAAATTTTTAACTATGTCTAACTAGCAGAGTTAAAATTAACTCTTTCAACTCTTTCGCGAAAAGGCCCTTAGGGATTTTCAAGAAAGAGTACAGTACAGTTAATTAACTCAACCCTTTTCATGAAAGAGTCAAAAGAGGTGAACTCAAGCTTGAGTGGAGTTACAACGAGTTAAAATAGTTAATTTTAACTCTAGTCTACTCTATTCTACCCTTTCTTGAAAAGGCCCTTAGTTACGCAATGATTGCTACTGAGAAAAGAAACTAAAAGACACTCTGGAAGTTCATTCACAAATTAACGTATTTAATACTGAAAGGTTCTGGACTAACACGCCTGATATTAATGACTACTAATTAATTGCCTGAGCAGTAGCCATCCAGAGTCCGAAACATTGCAAGTTTAAAATAAAAGTCAATTTTTTCATTGAAATTCTGCTTCTCAACAAAAGGTCCAATCAAATTCCAGTTAATGAGTCTGCAACATCATTTGTCCCCAGTCTACCTTAACGTGAAAGCAAGGCAGAAAGCACTAAGGTAGGCAAGAAGTGTTTCAGAGGTGAAAAGAGGCAGTTATATAATTGAAAGGTGTTGGACGATTGGCGCAAAAATAACAAACGACATGGAGGTCAATTATGAGGAGACCCTCAGTTCTGATAAATGATTCAGTCACAAGTCTGGGTTACCCCTCCAAACTTGTTGGCAGGAGCGTTTGAGAGCCTATCACAAAAGTTCCCTCTTGGGAATTGGGGCAAAACCTGATGAAGAAAATAATTCAAATTTTTCACCCCCTCTTACGCTACACTCTTTTTTTTAGTATCACATATATCTCTCGTCGTGAACAGATTATTAATTTTGTCCCAAAATGACTTTTATGCTAAATTGACCTCCACCCTTGTAGCCCAAGTCGTGCCATTTTCAACAGCCTTTTAGATGCCGCAAAGGAATTTGAAAAGAGTAAAACTGTAACTTAACTCTCAAATTGTCGTTTATATGTTACGTAAGAGGGGCTACTATTACTAGGCTTATGTGCCGAGAAACGTTAGAAGAAGTGCCGGAACACGTGAAAGCTTAAAGGCAGCGCTAATTAGGCAAAACAGAAATCGGTCCAAAAGGTCACATCCTTTCGCTTAGGGATTAGATTAGACCTAAAATTCACCTAATCAGTGTTATCCAACCAGTTGCATTACCTGCACTAACATAATTCGAAATTTTAATACATAACTTAATTAACAAGATCGGCGAAGCGAATGACAATACATATTTGAACATATTTTTGCTCATTTGTGGTTTAAAGATCTCCCAAATCATTCATCCCCGCGGTTTACATTACATCACACTATTCAAGGATTTTCTTCAGACCTTTATCTACGGTAGCTTTGACTATTTATAGTTTCATGTGATTTCAGTATGTGTAACTTCCAAGTGTGGAACATTCTAATAGGAAAATACAGTAAATGCTAACGAAACAACGATAAGCCGCATTGGATTAAAAAGCCTAATTTTGTAGCATACATACAGTTCACAAAGCTTTGACTTTTGTGAGAGAAGAGAAAACATTATACTTTGACGATGATCTTTCTACAGCTGACCACGAAAGGGAAAGCATCTGTCGCGCTTTATGCTGGGAAACAGCTTTGTGCAGAAAATAGTCCTGACTCTTTCCCAACCCAAACATGGCTTTGGTTTTATTTATTTTCCATTTAATGTCATCTCAGGTTTGGTTTAAGTTTAGCTTTAGCTCCTGAGACGTTTTTTTATCCCCCTAGGTTTCAACTGTTCATTGTTCAAAACAGTTGTCCAAATGTGCGGTTTGGCTAACCCAAATGTATTACATTGGCACTATTTTCTTAAGATTCATCACACTATCTAACTTTATGCTATGTCGTTATGCCATACACACACCCCATGAGAACTGCTACTGTAGCGATTGTGCCTTTGTGACTCAATCGGCAGAGATCTCAGGAAAATTTTCAAATGAATTTTTATTGGTTTTCAATATTCAACGATTTAATTTCACCAACCTATACCTACGGCCTAAAAATTCTGCATTTCAAGTTGACTTCGGCTTAAAATGGTACTACATCGATTGTGAACAAAGAAAACGTTGAAGTGCCTGCCTAGAACTAAATCCGTTCAATCTTTCTTTATCAACACTTGTAATTAATCCACAATCACAGCGCTTCAGACCGAACTCGGAACCAAATGGAGGAAACCTATAGGTAACTCTCAAGGTCCCTCACCTTGGCTAGGTCGGCCAACTCTCGGCAACTCATACCTAAACTTTACTTGTGGTATATTTGTCCTTCTTTGGGCATAAGAAAACAGACTGTGACAAACATTTATCATCCATTTTTCTCTCCCAAGAGTCAGTCAGGCACGCTTTAAAGGCAAATCAGTTATCGGAAAAAGGCCCCCGTAATGGCTTCCTGATAGCCGGCTTAGGTGCCACTATTTATGCCCCGATCAGACGGAGCAAATACTCCTAATTTCTCCATTTCTTCAGAAGCCAGACGCGAAAGGTAGGAGTTGCCTTTCCCTCCGCCGGAAAATAATGACCATAATCATTGTTGCATTTACCCATTAAAAACTCAGATATTTCCTTAACATTTCTTTGTCAGGGAACAAAAAGCAAAACAGAGTCATTGAAATAAATATGGAACTGAGTATGGAAAATAAACAATTTGCGAAGACTACAATCCCGAACAGCCAGTGAGTCCTAAACTTAACTAAATCCCAGATCGTCATTTAAAATCAACTGATTCTTAAAATCCTGACGAAACCTGATTAGAAAAATAGAAAAAGACGGATAAACCTTCTCCTGGGGTTAATTCGAAAGTCTGAAAGAAACGTCAAACCTATCAACCCATTATTGTGAAGAGTCGTATCGGGACATTTTACTCTGACATCACTTGTAAAGGTAAAGAGTTAGGATTAAGATCCAGTTCCTCTTTCAGCAAAAAACTTCTAAAGATTTGACTTCCCAGAAATTGTCTTTGGAACCAGGCTTATCTTATTTGGCGATCATGTGCATAAAAAACAGCTGAGATCTCAAAACGATTAAGCTCCTGTTAAAAACTGAGCAGAAAATTGGTTTTTTTGCAAATCTAATTTGGTCTTGGTTTTGAGGCTCTCCTTGAAGCAAAAAACCATAAAGGCTAATTGAGGCAATAAATTCTTGTCACGATTCGGAAATTGTCATTTTTACTTCTGTTAAAATATACAGGTTTGTATTAAGCCGAATCAGTTTCAGATACCGGCCATTGGCGAATCCTTAAATTAGAAGAATGCAACTGGTTTCAGAAGTCGACATGCCAAACTAAACAGTAAAACAAACAGGAAAGCGTCAGATAAACAGGGAAACAACCATGGAAAAGTTGAACTTGCATATGATTAATAAAAATAAGAACTATAGTAATAATAATAATAATAATAATAATAATAATAATAATAATAATAATAATAATAATAATAATAATATATCAGCAGTTAGCCTTAATTTTTAGTGCTTTCTGGTAATTGTAAAATCCAACTAAGATGTTCACAATTCAGATTTGTCTGATTTGATCTTATCAAACCGACCCCCACTTGCAGATCGAAACATACCAGCGATATGCTACAACCTAAAGTAGAACACAAATGTCGCGGCTAACACTAGAAATTAAAAGCTTTCATTCAGAGAAAGTGAACTACTATGTACAAGAGTTGTCCGGATGCTTTCAACTTAAGCACTCTTTACACTTCACTCAAACAATGCTTCTATGAAGACAGACATCCATTAAATGATGTTTGGTGAACTTCTGAAGAAACTGGAAATCGTCACCAAGTTTTACTTAATTTTCTAGGAAAATTCAATCTCTAATTGAACAAAATTCCAGTCCACGTTCCAGCGATGGCCATTGGACATTGACTCAGGATTTGGAAAATTTCTACATAAGTTTCTGCAGTCGAAAAGCTTCAATTAAACCACAAACGAGCAAAACAGACTAAAATTAAAGTACTGGATTTGATTGAGAGCAAACTTCATTTAAACTTTTCTTTGCTACGAAAGATCAAACCCGCCGCTGGTTTCCTACTGGCTACTAGTTCTCTCATGCGAACATTCATTACTATACGTGGTGGTCTCATTTGACTGCAACCGTTACTGGGTTCAGTTTAACTAATCTCCACTCGTTTCCTATACTAATTTTACTCGGATACTTATTCGAATTTCTGCCTGAATCCAAGGATGACCAGCCAGTATCTGCCGCTGAATCGAGGATCTCAGGGCGGTGGTGCCCAGGCCTCTCAAGCCATGGGTGCCCCAGGAGGTGGCGGTGGTGGCTCACGACAGATTGGAGGCGCCGGGATGCAGAGTATGTACATGGGCGTCGGCGGGGAACAGTCTAGAATGGCCGGACCGGGGGCCGAAAAGAGTTCCTATCTGCCCATTGGTGGACCTGGGGGTGGATTCGGCGGTGGGGGTGGTGGCGGGGGTCGACCGCGGCCCAACGACCAGAGCACCTATTTGGCCGGACCCCAGAGCACCTACCAGCCCTCAGCGCCTGGGGGTGGAGGGGGTGCCCCCCCTGCGGGTGGTGCCTCCGTGATGGGCGGCGTGAAGACGGCCTACGGTGGAGCCATGACGGAAAAGACCCAGATCCAGACTGCCCAGATTGCCCCGGGCGGTGGTGCCTCCGTGATGGGCGGTGCTGTGCCAGCCCAGACGGAAATGACCCAACTCCAAACGGGCTACGGAGGCCCACCGGGTGGCGGCGGTGGCTCCGTAATGGGTGGCGTCGGAGGAGCCCAGACGGAG
Source organism: Trissonchulus latispiculum (assembly GCA_030248195.1). Classification (NCBI taxonomy): domain Eukaryota; kingdom Metazoa; phylum Nematoda; class Enoplea; order Enoplida; family Ironidae; genus Trissonchulus; species Trissonchulus latispiculum. The sequence goes on from JASAND010021929.1 coordinate 7,092, forward strand.
CGAACCCAGCTCCAGACAGCCTACGGAGGCCCCGGCGCCGGGGGACCATCCCAGATGGGTGGGGTGAAGACGGCCTATGGAACGTCCCAAATGGGCGGAGCCCCACCGGCCACCGAAAGAACCCAACTCCAAACCGCATATGGAGCCGGTCCCCCTGGCGGGGCCACAGTGATGGGTGGCGTCCCGGCCAAGACGGAAATGACCCAGCTGGGGACCGTATACGGAGGTGGGCCACCCGCAGGTGGCGCCTCGCAGATGGGTGGAGCTCCGGCCAAGACCGAGATGACTCAATTGGGGACCGTATATGGAGGTGGACCACCCGCAGGTGGCGCCTCTCAGATGGGTGGATTCGGGGGGTCGTCTCAAATGGGCGGGGCTCCGCCGCCTCCAGCAGGCCCGGGAGTGGCCGGGGATCTCAGCTGTATGCAGGGAGCCAGGAAAGGAGGGGCCGTATCACAGTATGTTGGATTCAGAAGGTAGATTTGGATATGCCCCCCCTCCCATCAAAACTCTTTGAAAGAATTTAGATTGTTGGTGACTGAAATTACAAGAAAAGTTGTTGTAAATCAATAAATCCAAAATTGAAATGTGTTTATTTTGTAATTTTAAATTTTAAAACATTTTGGTTAAACTACACGGAAATGGGACGGACAAAGGGTATTTCTGATGTAAAACACGAAAAAACTGTTTAAAAATGCACTTAAAAATTGCATAGAGCTAATTTAGTGCTCAGTTCTCAAATAGCTTATTGGGACATTCACGCATCATAATATACAAATCACCATTACCAAAGATAAACATATACGAGTGGACCACAATGTTTTATACTTATCATTCAAGATTGACATCAGCACTTATAGTTATAGCGTAATAATTATATTATTCAAATAATTGTTTCTTAAAGCTCCAATCAGCAATGCTTTGTATACATAACACATTTGTTACTGAAACTTTTAGCAGGCACAGTTACAAAATGTGCACCGCCACCCACTACACCAACCTCGCGAAAATTAAAAACTGCTCTAAATAATTCTGTTAAAATTATTAAAACCTGAGTTGGAGTTCGACAAATCTTGGAAGCAGGCCCAAAATTTTTTATTTTGGATTTTTCGGAAAAGTGGTAGGACAGAAGAACACGAATCTGAAACTCTGCTTTTCGAGTCAGCTTTTCGCAGCTCAGTTAGTTAGCATCTTACGCTTAGGACAGCTTTAGTTTTCACTGAGCTAACAAAAAACGAAAATCGGGCTTCAGATTTGTGTTTTGTTTGCCCAAAATCCTGCACACAACTTGTCAGCAATGTCGAAGTCGAAGACAAAAAATGTTTCGGTTCACCTTACTCCGTCCTTCCGAATCGAAACACTTAGCCTCGTGAAATCCTAAAATTGAGCTATTTGGACTCAGAGTGATCGAAAACATACTAATATTTTAGCTCGATTGGTCAAGTTTTAACAAATTTTAGATTAGATTAGTCCGTTTAGCTCGTTTAAACTAACAGGATTAAATTTTCATTTTTTAATCCGAAGTGCTGTGTCTTTAATGCGGATTAATTTAAATCTAATCCGTTTAATCTTTAAAGAAATAGGGCCTTAGCTTAATTTAACCCGATTCAATTCATGATACTTGAAAACAGGAAATGTCAAGGTTGAGTGGGGTTGGATAAATTAAGCGAGTTAAATTTATATCGTCTCTACTCTGCTCTTTCCAGCTCACTTTCCATTACTTGTCACCTTTTCCCTGCAAATGACCTTAATTTTAACATTATATGTTATATTTGGCCGACTCTAACACTAACTTGACCAAAAAATGCTAAGTTTTAGCAGCAATGCAATGCAGTCAGTCAGACGAAATTTGTTGTCTACTGGAAAATTAATATTAAGAATATTGTCGCTAAACACTTCAGGATTGTTAAATACAATAGAAAGAAAATAATCTAATTTGTGTGTTCATGAAAGTTAGACTAAAACAACAGATTCCAACAGATGATTCATAAGAAACGAGACAGATAAATAATAAAAAAGAAAAAACCATTTTAATTGCATGAAACCTAGTAGTATTACAACGCAGAAGATAGGGCTAATTTGGACCCCAAATTTATCCTAAAACACTCATTTGCTGTTTTGAATAGACATAAAAATCCTATTACTTCGGTGATTTTTGAGACAAAATCTGACTAGAGTGTTTAGGCAAAGTCAATTGGCTGTGAAAATGTCAGTGAAATTACACGAGCAAAGCTTTGTACATGAATATATAATTTCGCTTTTTACAATTTTGGTTGGACTTGCTGGTATCCTATAATCATATAAACAGTTTGCTTTTTAAAGCCTAATTCTCTATACAGGATAAGGTATAGCATTTTAAAAGCTAAAGAACTCTTAGCTAGTTATAGTTTCCGAAATCATAAATGTACAAAAAGACTTCACCACCTGACTAATCCGAAAGTTTAAAGGGAACAGGGCACAGCTTATAGGGATAAACTACTGAAACTGTGAATATGTTTTGACCATGAGATGAAAAAGTTTCAGTAAACGGAGGAAATGTAATCAAGTAATGGAACTTTGGGAAATTAGCTTCCACCTGAATTACCTCTATAAACTGATCTATGGACAGTTTGCATGCGTTATGGGCTAAGATATGATCACTGGGACTGGAATGTGAAGTGTCACAACACTTAAGACAGACAGACACCTGTTCCTGTTTCTAAAAATTCTGCATTCTTGCTACTCTTAATATAGCACTGACTGACACACCTGAAATGGTTAGTGTTGATCATGGCAGGCAACACTGTATATTTCACTAGTATAAAAGCTTGCAATGTGTCCGAAATATTAGAGGCCGAAATCTCGGGAATATTCCATCAGATTCTACAGTTGAAACGCCCAATGTATGGCCGCCCACCGACAAAGCTCCTAATCACTGTTGGAAGCTGCTGCTCCTTAGCCTTAGGACAGATGCCTAAACGATGCGGTGTCTCTAGACATTCCAGTTTTCTCAACGTTAAGGTACTGGTTTCCTTTCGGGTATTTTTGACACATGCGGCTCTAACCCTTTAGGTAAATGGCTAAAACTTACTAAATAACCTATTTCCGTGCTCTTTCACATTTTGGCACCAGTCCCTGTCCGGGGACTCCTGCACAGTTCTATACTTCCGAACAAAATAGGCCAATGACACCAGTTTTCAGCAGCACTGCTTGGTTTCTTGCACAATAATGCGTTGCATGCATGCAAAATTTGTCAGTCTATTGTCTATGCTGCATTTCCTTAAAACGGAGAGAAACTTCTTCATTAGCACAGAATTTCAAGTACTGCTTTTATGGAGGAGTGAAACCTAGCCAGCAGAGATTACAGCTCTGATGTAGTTATTTATATTTCTTGGAAATTTTAGTTTCAATTACACTGTCTGGCTCTGACAGTTGTAATTTGAAAAATTTCAGAAAAAATGTGTGGAATACATTAAAAATATTTCTAACGTAATTAAATAAAAAACTTGACTTATTAAATATTGATTGATTTGAGTATTGAATCAGAATAATTGGTTTTCAGAAAGAAACCGTATTGACTGACTGTTTCTAACTTTTAATTTTATGTAGAGGTTTTTAAATTAGCTTTTAAATTCACTACTGTAAAATTAGCTTTCAAATATTAGAAAGCAGTTAATTTAATTTATTCCTAAATCTTGGATCTCTAACTATTTCTCTCCAACTCCTTTAGGGGTAAATTGTTAAACGGGGGTCATCTGTATTAAAATTTGAAATTTGAAAATTTCGGAAAAAAATCGATGTGGAACCTATTGAGAATAAGGCAAGATTTTGGGATTTCCAAAAATCTGAGTTTTTAGAAAAAGTTTCCTAAAATTTCCATCTGAATTTTGTTTGAAGGAAGTCTTTTTTGAAAATGTTTTCATTGATACGATTAAGATAGATTTGAAAGAAAGATATTTTTGATTAATTTATAACCACAAAGAAAATGATTTAAAGTCTGGAATTTTGAAATCTTCAATTTTAAAAGAATTTAAAGTTCAACGTTTCATGAATTATTTAGGTTAATTATTATCATTATTATTAAGTTATATTACAAGACATGTTTAATTAGAACATTTTAGTTATAAACTGAAAAATTGTTTTATATTTTTATTGTTAAGAGGTCAGAATCACCCAGATAAC
>JASAND010021934.1:0-55426 GCA_030248195.1 Trissonchulus latispiculum
AGAAACTAGTGGGAAAAAATGCCCTAAACGGGCATGCAATGGCTAGAATAGGGAAAGAAGGAAGGGCGGAAAAAATGCCAATATATACGTATATATATACTTGACAGTCGCCGCTGAAAATGATAGAAACTAGGTTCAGCGCCGAATAGGGAATGCAGTCGGCGATGAAAAGGATAGAAACTAGATTCAGCGCCGAATGGGAATGCAGTCGGCGCTGAAAATGATAGAAACTAGATTCAGCGCCGAATAGGAAAAGCAGTCGGCGCTGAAAATTATAGAAACTAGATTCAGCGCCGAATAGGAACAGCAGTCGGCGCTGAAAATTATAGAAACTAGATTCAGCACCGAATAGGGGAATGCAGTCGCGTAGCGTGGAACAGGCACTTCCTCCGTCCATCCTATTCGCGTGAATTGCGATATACCCAGCTGAACGGTTAATTTTTCTTACAATGTTACCTTCGATACGGTAATCTCATTAACTTTGAATGGGTTTTATGCGCGTGAATTACAATATGTTGATATGAGCGCCTGCTTTCTCGTACAATTTTATCTCATACAGGAAACTTGAAACTGTTCCTGGGTTGTCTACTTTTAGACTTAGTTGAGCCTCGCGTCAGTAGAATATCTGCAGCCATCGCGTTTTAGTGTCATAATATATACAAGATTAAGATTTCGTTTTGGCACATACTTTTATCGGCTTTTCCAACACAACATTTTTAACGATCAATGACACTTTTAATTGTTTTAGACTACTATTAAGAGCGAAATTATTAAAAGTCCAAATGCGTAACAGACTATTCCCAGTTGGAACTACTAATGCTAATAGACAATGTACTTTATGTACTTTATGCAAAACACAGCAGCTCCTGCTTTAACTTTTTGTTACACAAACGATATTGTATCCTGCCTCATTTCAAACGCAGTATACCACGTTCTCGGGGAGTGCAGAGCAGTTCACGCGAATAGGATGGACGGAGGAAGTGCCTGTTCCACGCTACGCGACTGCATTCCCTATTCGGTGCTGAATCTAGTTTCTATAATTTTCAGCGCCGACTGCTGTTCCTATTCGGCGCTGAATCTAGTTTCTATAATTTTCAGCGCCGACTGCTTTTCCTATTCGGCGCTGAATCTAGTTTCTATCATTTTCAGCGCCGACTGCATTCCCTATTCGGCGCTGAATCTAGTTTCTATCCTTTTCATCGCCGACTGCATTCCCTATTCGGCGCTGAACCTAGTTTCTATCATTTTCAGCGGCGACTGTCAAGTATATATATACGTATATATTGGCATTTTTCCGCCCTTCCTTCTTTCCCTATTCTAGCCATTGCATGCCCGTTTAGGGCATTTTTCCCACTAGTTGTTGAGCAGTTAAAATCGCAGAATTGGCTGTTTTTCATTATAGATATTGTAATCACATAATTAATTTATATGATAAATCTGCATCAACATTTTAGCCGTTCGCGCTGGGGATGTGGTGAAATTCAATGAAGTTCTGCAGCGCTACGCGGCCCAGTTTCAGGCCGATGGCACGCATTCGTTGATTGTTCGCCTTCGGCAAAATGTGATTCGAACGGCCGTCAAGCGGATTGCCCTAGCCTATAGTCGTATCTCCATTGCGGATATTCAGGCTAAACTGCAGCTCTCACACCCCGACGATGCTGAGTATATTGTGGCAAAGGTTGGTAGGCTGCGTTTTTAGATTTAGATTTTTCGTGTTTCTCAGCCTTGGGGTTGTTTTTTTCCGGTAAAAATGACGGAATTAGATTTAGATTTTTCATGTTTCTCAGCCCCGAGGTTGCTTTTTCTGGTGAAAACGTGAGGGGGGCGGGAAGATTGTTAACAATTTTTTCAGGATTTTTAGGGTGTGGCTTTAAACGTTAATATTAGTGTTGTCGGTTTTTGTCAAATAAGGCACATGCTTTCTGTCAAAAATGTGTATGAAAGTTTGCACGAATTGCTCATAGTTCTCTGGGCTTATTCTAGAGCTTTTTTTCTGGGGGGGGGGGTTGGGGCCCCCAAAAGTCCGAGGGGCAAGGAGTTGTGAGAGGGCGGAAATTTTTCGAAAAACATACTAAAAATAGCGCTATTTTTCTGGCGTATACTGTAAAAATTGATTTTTTTATTACAAAAATTGGCAGAGTTAGTGTTTAACGAAAAAATGAGTAAAAATCTCCGGCGGAGTCGGAAAATCTTTAAAAATTTGACCTGAAAAATTTGACCTTCAGGGCAAAATTTGGTACCAACAGGGGCATCCTCTGGTTTTGGGGGGGGGGGGGAGGTCGTTTATGCCTCCCCACTAGAATAAGCCCACGTTCTGCCCATTGTAGAAATTCAATTTTAGTTTTTTTCATTCTATTCTTCTCTAAAGGTTTCGTCTTCTGTAACCCCCTCTCCTAGATTTCTCCATATTATTTGCATCCCATTTTTTGTTTTTTTTCATGGAAAACCAACTGTTTAGTCTTCTACTATTTCTTCTACTATTATCACTGTCACAGGTGTAGAAATTACAACATAAACACAGCTAAATTATTTAATGTTTAATAATGAAAATTAATTCTTAGGTATCAAAATTATGGAAATTATAAGTAAAATTTAATCTTACGTACCTACCTAAACTCTTTACTTTTCGGAAATATTCTAAGTCCCAACTTTCTTTGGTAGGACTTTATTTCACTTCTAAGACTTATGGTAGTTCTCGAAGGCAGGCTGAAGCTAGTAGTCTCTTCACGGGATATGCTGACGTTTTGTTATTGGTTGGTGAATTTTAGAAATAGTCGTGACTTTGTTAGTTCGTGGAATTGTATCTTACGTCTGACATTTGATGGATACTTGTTCCAATTTTCCAAGTTTTTATGTTTCCTGAACTATTACGAAACAAGCCTGAAAGTGTGAGTCAAAGCTTCGTCAGAGAAAGACTTGAAAGGAACCGCCGTAGTTTTTATGCTTTTTGATGGAGAGAGACTTCAACTTTTTGACAAGAAGTAATTGGAAAGGAGAGATACTGTAGCACGTGAGAGGCGGAGCTAGCTGAAGTATAAAAGCTTGTGTTTTGAGTCATTGTTGGTGGTGGGCTTTGTGCTGTTCCTGGTTGCTCGCTTGCCTTTGTCTATGCCTGAGAACTGAACTCTGAACTTGTCTTTGTTATAACCTGCCCTCTGCTTCATAGTAAAAGCCTAGTGTTCACTGATGCCTAAGACGAGCAACGATCCACACCTATAACCGTCATAAGGCCTACACGGACCAGATTTCCACGCTTCCACTAACTGAACTTTTGAAGGACCTCAAGGCCTCGTGACATCACATTGCTTGCAATCTCGGCTTTTTTTCTGTTCTAGGCCATTCGTGACGGCGTGATTGATGCTGTGCTGAACCACGAGTCTGGGTGGATGCAGTCACGTGACACGTCAGAGATCTATCACACGGCGGAGCCACAGCGTCAGTATCATGACCGAATTGCCTTCTGTCTAGAGCTGCACAATCAGTCTGTTAAGGTATTATAGTGTTTTGCTACAGGAATTCACAAGTCACTTAACGCCTACAGTTTTGAGTTTTCTGCGATAATAGTTTGTATGCAGAAAAGTAACGGGTATGTGTACAGTAAAGAGTTTATAATGGGAAGAGTAAGACACTACGGACGAAATTTCTACCATTTTACTGGTCCACACTAGGCAGGAGTTTGCGTTTTATGAAGAAGCTTGGTTGGAGGGTTGGGGATTTGTTGGCCAATCTCCTATTAGGTATATAGCTTTCTTAGGAGACTTTGAATGGCCAAGTTGCCTGTTTTCCTAAATGATTGGCATTTATTTGTTGCCAAGGTTGTTTTCGTCAATTTCTGAATCATCATTATGCGTTGTAAAATTTGCAATAGTTGCTGTAAAATAAACGGTGATATAAAAGAGTAAAATGTCTTCTGTGTTTTTTCCTTTCAGGCTATGCGTTTTCCACCACGATCTTATAACAAAAATTTGGAGTCGGCTGAGGTAAATAGCTGTTTTTACTCTTTGAAGAATTTATTTTAAATTTTGAAAACTATTAAAACACATTGTTTCTATTGCTTGCTTGTTTAGTTTTTTGTTGATGCTGAGTTTTTGCCTTTTTTTGCTGCATTATTCGGTGCTTCTTTTTGTGCTTTAGGAACGCCGGGAACGTGAGCAACAGGATTTGGAATTTGCCAAAGAGTTGGCTGAAGAGGAAGATGATTTCCCTTGAAAAACTAGGATTCTTTTTTTGTGATTTTTATGAAATATTTACTTTTTACTTGTTATTATGCTCTGTTAAATGTTAATATTAATATCATACTATGGCTTGAAATTTGTTTATTCTTGCTTCTGGTTTGGCAAATTTTTCAACCCATTTGAGATTAAATTTGTTTGTACTAAAGCAGGTTTTGTTCATAAGTCTTGTTCATTTCTGGTTGTAATTTTTAAATTCTCTTTTAATTTGTTTGAGTATTGCTTGTGGTTCTATCAAAATTTGATGAATTGTACTAAAGGAGCTTTTGTTCATAAAATTCTTGTTCATTTCTAGTTGTAATTTTTAAATTCTCTTTTAATTGGTTTGAGTATTGCTTGTGGTTCTATCAAAATTTGATGAATTTAATGGCTTTCTGTGTTTCAAAGCTTTTGGAACAGTGAACATGAATGTACTTTAAAATGTAACCTTTTCATGCTGTACGCAATGTGTGATATATTGCTTGTCTTTTCTTAATAGTAAAGTTGGTTTACTTCCATTGTTAATTCGTGGTTTTTATTTGGAGGTTTGATTACCACGACGGGAGGACAGTTGTTCCACATCTTTTCTGGTAAAGTACGGGTCATCGGAACTTATTGTTCAGCAGTCTTGTTGAATCTTTATTGTTTTCGTTCATCTTGCTCTTCTGCGAAAACAAAGTTTTGATACTTGGCACCATAAGTCGATGGGCTTGAATAACTTTCCTGACGCCTTCCCTATTTGACCGGCCGGCTAGGGTTGCTCCAATTGGAAATTAGGAAATTTGCCCGGCGGGCCCTCTCCAGGGCCCGGGGTCGATGCTGCGCCAGATTCATATCCCGGGCCCACTACTCGGCCCCAACTCCAAAGGCTTTTGCTGTGCTAGTCCTTGCTTATTGTCCTAGTAGTTTTGTCGATGTGCCTTGACTCGAGTTCAAAGCCCGACAGGCCCTGTGCTCTGAGCTCGGGGCGAGTGGCGTCAGCGTGCCGGGCTAAAGTTGGGCCGGGCCGAACAACAAATTTTCCTGGTCCGGGAACAATCCTACGGCCGTCCTATGTAGGCTTGGATCTCGAACTTTATGACCGCAGTGTGTCAATATAGTCCACTTTAAGCTTAGTTACTGATTGTTACGAGGAATATTATTAGTTGACATTGACATCATTCGAAATCCCTGAACATGCTTTATTCGACGATGTAAAGCTTTTAGTCAGAAGTTAATTTTAAAAAGGTGATAAAGACTTGTAACAACTTCTCAAGTTTTACAAACAGTTCTTGGCTCACTTTTTTCCGCAACGTAAGATAAATTCCAAATTACATACACCGTTGAATAGAGTACAGTTAGAGCTTTCGAATGATGTAAATATCAACTGATAGTGTTTATCATAGCAATCAATCAGTGATTATGTTTAAAGTGGACCATGTTGACACCTTGTGGTCATAACGTTGGAGTGATCCTAGACCTGAGCCAGCCAGTCGGTCTGGACAGGGCCTGTGAACAGTCACTGTAATGTTCATCCTGTTAACCGTTCATCCTGTTTTCCGACATACCTTTGTAAAAGTCGCTGATGTTCACGCACATAGGGAAACAATTGCGTTTTTTATGTTTTCCCTACCACAGGCACCGCGACGACACCCCGTGGGCGTTCACCCCTTTCATCCTGTTTTTCCGATAAACCATTTGTAAAAGTTGCTGATCTACATGTACGTACGGAAAAACTTTGTTTTATAAATTTTCCATACCCCACGCAGCGCGAAAACCCTCCGCTCCCCTGGGCTTTCGCCCCCCTTCATCCTGTTTTCGAAAAATCCTTTCGGAAACGTCGTCTCATTCTAAAACAATTGCGTTGTTTAAAATGTCCCAACCCACTGTTGTTTTTTGTGTTTTTATTGTTTTTCGCACACTTTTTTTAAAAACACAAAATTTTAAAAAACACTAAAAAGCACACTCAAATTTTCACCTGAAGGAGCAAATTTTTATTGATTTTACGCATAATTTTTTTAAGTTTTTCCAAAAGCTTTTGCGCCTTCGGCGCAAATATCATCTATATATCTATGTTTTACTTCTGTTTGCTTTCGTCGGGGCTCGGGGCATTAGTTTTAGTGTAGCCTTCATTATTCTAAGCAACGCTGCCATTTGGAACAGTATATATAGGCATATTATTCTACGAAATTGTTTCCAAATTCAAAAAATGACGGGAATAAAATGTACTGTCGAAAAGTTTTGAAGGATTTCAGACCAAAAGTCCACTATATATTTTCAAAAAAATTGTCAACGTCTAGGGGGTCCGCCCCCCAGACCCCCGCTTGTAGCGCAAAAAGACGTCTTCCACACAAATCACGGTTTTTTTTTGTGTCCAGGAGCGTGTCCAGACACAAATTTTCTTAGCTGGACACAAAAATTTTTAGCTGGACACAAGGTAGACACAGCTAAATTTTTCATAGAGAAGTGTCCAGAAAAAATTCCTGAGCATCCCAAATCTTTAAAAAAGCTCTAACTTTTCTGGGGGGCTATCGCCCCCCAGACCCCCCGCTCTTATCCTTACATTTTTTCTCCTTTAGGCTTTGGCTACCTATCTTAACTTGGTTAATCGTTCCGCAACTATGTATAGAGGTCGGGAAAAAAAAACCAACCCGCAAGTGGTGGGGAAAAAAAACCAACCCCCCGTTTGGGCGATGGGGATGAGCTAGCGGGCTCAAATTTTGCATGCAAGTTGGTAGGGCCCATCCCACCTACCACACCAAATTTGAGCTAAATCGGACCACTTTTGAGCATTTTGTGACATTTTGAAAATTTTGGCATTTTTGACCCCCCAAAAATTCAAAATTTGCCTATTTTTGAAGGCCTGTAAAAAATTTTCCATAGCAGTTAGATAATAACTTTTAATAGTTTCTATGAGAACAACATGTGCTCCTTCCAAAAATGTCGGTCTCGCCTTCCTGCGACGCTTGGCAAGCTGCCAGCAGAATTTTTACAAAATGGGAAAAAAAACCAAGGGGTGGGAAAAAAACCAATTTTTGCTTTTGCTGCCAAACTCCCAAAAATGGTTCTTAGTTGCTCAAAAGTCATCCACATAGCAAGTTTAATGCGTTCTTTCACGTGAACAGCTCAAAATTGCATTTGGACTTGGCAATTCTGTGCTAGCCGGTAAAAACCTCATTTCGGCGGATCGGCTGTTTGGCTCAGCTAAAGCGGCCAAAAAGTACTCTGGGACAAAGAAATACGCGAAAAAACACTGAAACAACGTTTATTTTAATTTATTTCATCGAATTTCGAAAGATTTACAAATTTTTGCATTTTAACATAGAAACTGGCAAATTTGATGAAACCTAGCCAGTTGATGCTGCAAATTTTGATGTTTGATTTTCTCACTTATTATAAGGAATATCGCAAAAATAACTGCAGATATGAAGTCAGCGACGCCGATTTTACCTGTCGCATGCATAAAATCGCTAATATGAGTTACCCTGACCGAATACTGGGGTTGGTTTTTTTCCAACCGGTTGGTTTTTTTTCCCGCCATTGGTTTTTTTACCCCGGCTAATTAACCGTTAATTACTAATTAACGACAGGACCTAGAGAGGCGATTTATATACCAAAATGACAGTCTAGACAGGGCTTGATAAGAAAATAATTTGTAGCCGGATTGCTCCACTGGGTAGTTCTGCAGAGTCCAAAAAGTGACTACCTTGGTTTTTTTCCCCGACCTCTATACCTACCTCCTATGCTTAACATTTCTATTTTTACTTATTTCATTTATATTTAACTTAATTTAATAATTTCTTAGAAAATCCACCTCTAGGGCGAAGTTTCTTTAGCAAATCCATGAAGTTAGTTCGATTTGGCAGTTGAAATTTCAAGGTAACTTTAGCCATTATTTGTGCAAAAATTAGCCAATATTAATTTCTTAGAAGGCTAGTTCTCAAAAAATTCTTCGGCTTCTGGGGGGCTCCGCCGAAAAAAAACTGCGAAATTCCGCACTGTTTTTGAAAATTCCGCAACTTTTTTCGGAACTCTGCGTAAAGTTCCGCAAAAATTTTTGACCTTGAGTAGAAATTTTCAGTTACCTCTGATAATAAATACAAGTGTTTCAGGTACTTTTTGCAGAAAATTCCAAAAAATTTTGGCGCCTTCGGCGCGAATTTCTATATTCATACCTTTTAGTCCTATCCGAGATAGAATAATTAGTGAAGGCTTATGCAATGAAATTCTTTTAGTATATACGTATATAAACTAATTTTCTTTCAAAGTTTTGAGTGTTTCCATCAAGGATTTTCATCAGTTTTACGAAATTTTCTCAGCTTCTGGGGGGCTCCGCCCCCCAGACCCCCCGCAACTATACGTTCAAATTTTATATTCTTGTCAAAAACACCACGTACACATGCTTCGACTTTTGAAATATAGTTGTAACTTGGTTAATACGTACTATATGTTCGTTAAATGTTAAAAATACGTTTAAATATATACAACCTAGTCAATAAAATTCATGTTATATTTGAAAAACTAAAAATATGAATTTCGCAATTTTTTGCGAAATTCCGCAAAAAATTTTGGAGGTCTGCGTAAAAGTTCGCAAAAAGTTTCGACGAAAAAACACCCCCAGACTTTGTTCCTGTGGGTTGCGACGTCAACAAGAAACGTGTGGCATCAGTGACCCTTGCAAATTGCTAGACAATTGCAAACAATAGACAACTATATATAATTTATTCGCATAATAACAAATTTTATTCCTACACTAAAATAGCGCGTTAAATACCACTTATATAATATATTATATATTATATAATTATATAATATACTATATTAGCGCTGCGCGAAATTTTGTTTCTGGACACAATTTTTCTTAGCTGGACACAAATAAAATTAGCTGGACACAAGTTTGACACAGTCCCGATTTTCAAAAAAAAACCCTGACACAAATATGTAACGTTCAGAACATTGAAATATCGTTTATAAAGACTAAGCAAGGAATATGTTTTGTATTGTTTCTGTACACGTGAAAAATGCTAAATATAGTTATAAATGCTGTAAGAACCGTTAAAAACGTGTTATTACTGCGAAAAGCGGATTTCAGGAAAAACACAGATTTTTTGAAAAACACATTTCTTTAAAAAACTCAAAAAAGCACAGGTAAAATTGTGAAAAATACCCTGTCCCAACCGCACGAAGCGCTGCGACCCCCACCCCCCGGTGGGCGTTCGGGCCCATTCATCCTGTTCTCACAGAACCCCTTTTTAAAAGTTGCTGATCTACGTGTATATACGTACGGAAACAGCTGCGCTTTTCAAATTTTCCCTACCCCATGCCGTGCACGGAAAAAATTGCGTTCTTTAAAACGTCACCAACCTCCGGCAGCCCTTCCCCCGTGGGCGTTCGACCCCCGTCATCTTGGTTTCTGACAAACCTTTGTAAAACTCGCTATGTACACGTACGTACACGGAAACAATTGCGTTTTTATAAATTGTCTGAACCCCACGCAGCGCTGCGACCCCCCCCCCCCCGGGGGCATTCGGACCCCCCGCCATCCTGTTTTCCGATAAACCGACCCCACCCACCTAATTCTCTTTTCAGATAAACCCTTTACACACAAACCAATATTAACATGTAATGCTTCGTAGAAATGACAAAAATGCCCTAAACGTGCTTACAATACATATATACGTCCTATCTGGTTTTTCAAATCGTTTTTACGGCAGTTTATTCATTTTATTTATTAAGCCTGCGAATAAAAGCGCTACAGCGGAAAAATGCAAAAAACTAGAGGGAGAAATGCCCTAGAGGCATGCAGTGGCTAGAATAGGGCAAGAAGGAAGGGCGGAAAAATGCCAATATAAGTGACAGTCGGCGCTGAAAATGATAGAAACTAGATTCAGCGCCGAATAGGGAAAGCAGTCGGCAATCTTTGGCCTGGTGTTCGTTTCGAGTCAATCTAATTAATCAATACAATGCAATACAATCGATACAATCTTCTTGCGTAGATGGTATCCATTTTTGCGGAAGGATGCCGAGATACCGGGATGCCGGTCCTAGACTAAAGAAGTACTAAAGAAGTTTTGTCTGTTTAGTTGTCAGTGCAGTTTCATCAGTGCCGTGCTGTGCTTTCGATACCGTAGATTTGTTTGGGTTTTTTGAGCCTTTAACGCTCAATATCCTTCTAGACTCCGTACTTACTAACTAGAGGTGGTCCTCTAAAGTCCTGACACTTCGCTTGGCTCTGAAACATTTTTTGTTGGCTGGGAGGAGTTGCTGAATTTTAATTTTAGATTACTTTTTATTCAAATGTTATACACAGTTTCTAATAATGTTAGTTGTTTGTAGGATTGTAATGGTTTGAGAGATTATTATGCCTACATTGTGAAACTTACGGACGTTAGTATGACAGCATTTCTGAAACGAGCTGCCCTATTACAACACCAATTGCAGAATCTGTGGCGTTACTATAATAGTGCGTATGCAAGTGTATTGCTTTATATTTGCAACTTTGCATAGTATGTGGGGATATGACCTGTTTCCATTATCCGTAAAGTTGTAGAAAGTAGTTTTTGGTGTTTCAGATTTATGGCTATTTTTTATATTTTCCTCCATCGTCTGGCTTACTTCTAGGCCAAAATTTGTCGGGAGGCGATGTGAGGGGATCGAAGAAGCCCCCCAATTGATGGGGGGCATGGTATATGGGGGCATATTGCTGAAAATGTTTTGCGTATGTTTTCAGGTTTTTGTGTAAACTGTGCTAAAAATCGCTAAAAATGACTGATTTCATGTGTTTTTATGCTAAATAGCGAAAATTTAGTTAAAAATCTGGCGAAGCCTAAAACATTTCCTAAAGTTTATGGTAAAAATGGTAAAATTTGGCAATTGTTCGGCTTATGGGGGGCTCCTCTAATGGGGGAACCTTCTGAATCGGGAGCGGCCCTCCCCACCCCTCCCCCAGTAGCAGTAAGTCAGACTTAACGTGTAGTACCACAAATCGTCTTTAAATTTCTCGTTTGCGTTTATATGTACAACTTCGTATATTATGATCTGCTTGTGTAGTTACAAATTTTTCTGTTGTTTCAGATCTGATTTTCAGACTCCTGGGATCTCAGCTACCACCCCGGTTCTCTGCCCTGCAGCCTCAGCTTGAACTGGCCCTATTGCCGGCCGAGCCCGGAACCTCAACCCGTGCCGTTTCCTCGGCCCCCAGCCATGCACCACTTGGCATTGACCTGTCCATTCTTTGGGGCACTCCGATATCTATCACAACCAAAGGTAGCTGATTTAACGTCACTACTCACTATTATAGATTTTCGTTATAACAAATAACGTCAGCTATTTTTTGTTCGTTTTTGAAATTTTAAAGTTTGGTTTAAATTTTCTGAGTAGACCGTATTACTACATTTTACGGAAAGCTTGGCCATTAGATAAACTGGCAAATTGACGAAAAACTCAAATTATCGGTAGTAATAGTGATGACGATTTTCGCCAAAGTTGGCGAAATAGTCTAATGAAGCTAGCGAAGTTTCTTTGTTTGTCGCATACTGTACGTACGAATATTTTCCAAGTGAAGTATCGAAAAAATTGAGTTTTCGAGGTCAATTTTTCAAAACTTTTCTCAATTTTTAAATCTAATTTATGGTTTTACTCATTCATTTTAAAGCACAAAAACTGCGATGTTTTGCGTTTCTTTCTACCTTAAAATTGCAAATTTGCAAATTTTTAGCTAAAACCTTTGGTATCTTTATACTTTGGGCTTGCCCCTTCTCTCCCTTCCCCCACTTTGGAAACCCTATAAAACAGTGCCAGGCAGGTGCATACAAACATCTGCCATTTGTTGGGTTTTTGGTTGCCAACTGGGGTCATGCAACAGATGACGTTATTGGCGTAGAAAAGTTTTTGTGTTTTATGAATGGATACGACTGCATAATATCAGTTTTTTTTCAAAATTTTCTCATTCCAGATACGAAGATGACCAGAAAGCATAGCTTCAATCGGCTGTACAAGGAGAAGAAAAATTTGAAAATGTGTCAAGTTTGTGGCAGCTGGCATGAAATGCACACCATCTGTGGTTAGTAGAATTCCATCTTTTGCTGGCTTATTTTTAGGACAAAATTTATTGGGGGTGCTTTATGGGGGGGGGGCTCGAAGTTGGCCCCCATGGCTTACTAAACATGGGGAATTTTTCGAAAAAAGTTTGCAAATTCTTATTTTTTTTGTGGAGAAATTGTCAAAAATTAGTAAAAAATGACCGAAAATTTTTAGAAAATTTAGGGTTAAAATATTAAAATTTGGCAATCTTGTGGGTTATGGGGGGAGGTCGGAATTTATGGGGGCTTTTAATGGGGGCACCTCGAACGGGGGGAGGTCGCCGAATGGGTGGAGGCCCCCACCCCCACCCCCCCCCCCGGTAAAAATAAGCCAGTTTTATTTTCTCTTGCGGCTTTGATTTTTGTCTACTACGTACGATTCTAGAAGTGGTTTTTGCTAGAGTTGCGTCCTGGCCCGGCCCGTCCAACAATCCGGCCCGTGCCCGGTTGTTGGAGCCACAGGCCCGGGAGGTCGGGAGGGTCCTGGTAGGCCCGGTCAAATTTTTGTTGTACATATTTCTAAATTTTTCCAACACATCTTCACTAGATAGTCAAATGTAAGCGGAGCTTCCAGGAGTAAGTTGTACTAAATTGACCTAGCTATTGTTTGGCACTGTTTTGTATGCCGGGCTTTCACCGTGCCCACCGGGCCTACCGAACCTTGAATCGGGATTTCGGCCCGGTTCAGCTTGCCCGGGCCCTCCCGGGAAATTTCGTATTAACGACACAACTCTAGTTTTGGCCTTAATTTTCGTTGGCCGAGCAGAAATGGCTCCAGTTTTGTTGGTGTTCAACTTCTTCTAAAATAGCAGGTACCTGCCTTGTTAGTGTGTATTTTGTATATATATATATATATATCTGGAAAATAGGGTCTCTAAACCGTTCGTTCCATTTGCTATCTGAGTAATGTTTTTCTCTTAACACAGTGCTGAAAAGTATGGCTGAATGGTTGGGGGGGGAGGGTTGGGTGCCAATCTGTTACTCTAACTCGGTGATTCCTACCGTGTGGAAATTTTAAAATTTATAAATTTTTAAAAACAGTCAGCAACCTTTCGGTCAGCCTAGAGACCTGACTGCTTTCTAGCCAGGCTTGCTTTATTTTCATCATTTTTGAATTAATATTTTAGGTACCTGCTATACCAGAGTAAAGGAGGAAACGGATGCCATTAAGGCCAAACTTTTGACCTACAGTCCCCTGGGCACGGATCACGCCAACCAAGACTCGGTGGTTGTCTACGAGGGAGAGGACAAGGAATACTGGCAGGGAAAGCGAATTCTGGAAATGCCTAAAAAGCGACCGGAATGGTTTAGTGCGGACCTGAAACGGCGGTGGGCCAAAGAGCTGCTGAAAAGTCCCGAAGATTCGAAATAGGAATTGCGTTTATTCGGTTGTTTTCTATTGTGTATATTTTAGTTTGTCTGTGTTGTTTACTGTTTTGCTGTTTGCTAAAGTAAAGCTTTCATTGTTTGAGAAGGTGTAAATAAATGCGGTTTGCGATAATTGGTTTTTGATTAGTAGTTTGGCCTCAGCAGGCGTGATGCATTTTTTGGGGGAGATGGGCCGGATTTTTAAATTTAATTTTTTGAGATTTATGGTGTTTTGCCAAGCCTTTCTTGGTCCGTGCGAAGCGAAGCTTTCCATAGGTTTCCTCCATTCTAGCCCGAGTTTTAATGTTGGAAAGTACGTCTTTTGTGCAATTTTTGCCAGTAGGTGGGCTGCCGGTTTGACATGCTGTTGTGCCACTTCATATACGTGACTTAAGGGGGGGGGGGTCGCTTTTTTTTTGGGTGACTTTTCGACCTTCTCCGATTCTGCTCATTTTTACATATTTTGTACTCCCAATGGGTCCGCGAAACAAGACAAGTGCGTTTTGCGTAATATTGCTGCTATCGTTCTGTAGACCCCTTCAAAGGTGACCCGGACATGTGTTAAACATAGGAAAATGAAAAAGTTAATGTAAAAAAGGTTGTGTCCAAAAATTTTTTCGCTGTGTAAGAGACTCAGCTCTCAAATTTTGCACACTTGTTAAGGACATAATGTAGAGTTCAGAGAGTTACTTTGGTGCAATTCTGTTGAGAAGTAAAATTTTGGCAAATTCTTAAAGTCAGAATTTGTGAAAATTCCGAGTTTGGCTATTTGCCAAAATTCTAACTCTCAACAGAATTGCACCAAAGTAACTCGCTGCACTCTACATTATGTCCGTAACAAGTGTGCAAAATTTGAGAGCTGAGTCTCTTACACAGCGAAAAAAATTTTGGACAAGCTTTTTTACCTTAACTTTTTCATTTTCCTATGTTTAACACATGTCCGGGTCACCTTTGAAGGGGTCTACAGAACGATAGCAGCAATATTACGCAAAACGCACTTGCCTTGTTTCGCGGACCCATTGGGAGTACAAAATATGTAAAAATGAGCAAAATCGGAGAAGGTCGAAAAGTCGTCCAAAAAAAGCGACCCCCCCTTAAGGTGCTGGTATCGTTTTGTGTAAATTCAGATTTAGATTTAAATTTAAATTAATTTAAATTTAGATCCTACAAGCTTCAATTCTTTATGAAAGTGGATGGAACTTTTCAAATACACTATTTTGGTGCTCTTTAACATTCTGGGACCAGTCCCGCATTTTTAGGTGCAAAGATAAGAAATTTTTGGTTTTTGCCATTATTCTCTCAGCCCATAGTCGAGACACCAGATTCGTTGGTATGGCTGGAAAGAGGGCGCAAAAATGAACATTTCTGCTTTTACAACTTTTGAGCTATCTCTAGTGGTTAAGTCAGTATAAGCAAAAAACGATTTTTGGGGTCCAAAAATGGCAGTTTTCGAGAAAATCAGTTTTTTCAAAATTACTGCCAAATCGTACGGACAATTTTTGTTTATTTTTTATACTCGATCGATACACAGTCTCATTGCACATTTTATCAATGCCTATTAGCTGGAGTTCGTTGCTCTAAGCTAGAGATTTAGCCGAAAAACCATTGTGGCAAAACTGCGATTATTTTGTTTTGAACATCGATTTCTCAAAAACTACCCAATGGATTCGCGTGATTTTTGGCAAAATGAGAATTCGCACTATTGCGGAGGGACATTTTTCTTGGTTTGAGCTAAAACGTCTCCAGTTGCGAGAAAACTCAGTGCAAAGTTGCGAAATTTCGTGTCACCGCACATTTAATGGATTTTCTTGACCGTTAAGACCTGCTAAGCCAAATCCAAAAAAATGTCCCTCGGTCCACATGTCCTTTATAGGACAGCACAAGAAAAAATTTTGGCTCATTCCACAGTTTTGAGAAATCGATGTTCAAAAATTTTTGGTCTATACTTAGCCTGTCAGATGTCAGTATGTCAGAAAATTTTCGCTATTTTTTGGGGATTTTTACTGGTTTCGTACTCTCATGAGAATCTACAGATTATAAGCTTTAAAATGATGTATAAAGCTCTTTCCAACTCACAAAATAGCGAAACTTATGGCGTTTCAAAAAATACCCACAAAAGCACTGCACAAAACGATACCAGCACCTTAAGGGGGGGAGGTCCATTTTTGTGTCATTTTTTCGACTTTCTCCGATGTCGCTCATTTTTACATATTTCATAGTCCAAACTGTATAATTTAACGAGTTTTTGAAATTAAAGTCGTAAGTCTTACGGTTGTTGAGTAATTTGACCTCAAAGTTGAGATTTCATGTGATAAACATAGGAAACGTGAAAAGTTGTCACTTTTCCACGTGCGCCAGAGAAATCTCGCGAATGGCAAATAGGATCCGCCCAAACTTGATATCATATTTTCGCCATGTTTCCGAACTGTGATTTGTACGAATCAGAATTTTGATTTAGGTCTTTAAAAGATTTTAATGAATTTTTGAAATTAAAATTTGGCACCAAATTTAACAGACAAAATTTTAATACTTCAAAAATTCATTAAAAATGTTTAAAGGCCTAAATCAAAATTCTGATTCCTACAAATCACAGTTCGGAAACATGGCAAAAATATGATATCAAGTTTGGGCGGATCCTATTTGCCATTCGCGAGATTTCTCTGGCGCACGTGAAAAAGTGACAACTTTTCAGATTTCCTATGTTTAACACATGAAATCTCAACTTTGAGGTCAAATTACTCAACAACCGTAAGACTTACGACTTTAATTTCAAAAACTCGTTAAAATATACAGTTTGGACTATGAAATATGTAAAAGTGAGCGACATCGGAGAAAGTCGAAAAAATGACCAAAAAATGGACCCCCCCCCCTTAACTGGCTTATTGGCCCAGACGGTTTTTTCTTCCACGAAAGACGCCGATCCTTTGACACACTTGAGCAGTGAGGTACCAATCTAGTGTAACAGTTAATGAAGTGGTGATTAACGTTTATTACGCAGAGTTGGAAGTGGGTCGCTATTTCGTGAACCGCGGGTACCCGCTGGCTTATTTTTAGGCCAAAATTTATGGGAGGGGCGATATGGGGGGGCTCAAAGTTGCCCCCCTCCATCGATGGGGGGGCTCACCAAAAGTGGGGGGGGACATATTTTTGGACAAATTTTTGAAAATTTTTACCTTTTTTGTGTAAAAATTGCCAAAAATCGCTGAAAAATGACTACTTTCAGGTGTTTTTTACGCTAAAATAGCGAAAATTTCGTTAAAATACCGGCGCCGCCGGAAAATTTTTTGGAAATTTAGGGTAAAAATGGTGAAATCTGGCAATTTTTTGGGTTATGGGGTGGGGAGGTCAAAATTCATGGGGGGGAAGACCTCGAATGGGGGGGGGGAGGTTGCCGAGTGGGGGAGCCTCCACCCCCCCCCAGTAAAAATAAGCCAGCGGTACCCGCGACACACTGAGCTTTTGTCGACCCACGTGACCCACTTCTTTAAGTTTGGCATGGCAGTTTTGCATAGTTGAGCCAGAGTTGACATCTGCCGAGATGCAATGCAGCCACTGGGATTTACTGAGGAATGGGTTGTGATATATACTTGATAGCTCAGCTTTAGTGGTTTGTAGGCTAAAATTATTTCTGTCTTCGATGGTGTACTCGTGTACTGAACCGAAAGCTATGCTTGAAAGTGGAATCGTTTTAGAAACTTCTTCTGGTACAATCTTAAACGGATGCCTCCTGATTTCTGGAACGTCGTTTTTTCTGAAACTGAACCTGGAAATTTTTGTTTTGAAATTATCTGAGGAAAATCCTGTGAAGAGTTCGTGTATACTCGCGATTACGTATATTGTAGCCGCAAAAGGCCTGCTTGCCTCTTTTCCTTATCATTATGTAAGATGTTGCTCTCTTCAAAATTTTATATATAGTTGCTTTTTTCTGATTTTGTTGCTTTTCTCATTCACGAAATCTTTTAATTTTGTCAGAGGAAATTCGGAAAGTGAACGCATATTTCCCAGACTCCTCACACTCCCTAAATTACGTACGTAGACATTTTTATCCAATCTAACCCCCTCTTAAAACAGAATTTTACTAAATTGGACGCTTTATGTCATTGTTTTATCTGTATCTGAAACTGAAAGTTGAGTTCATTATCTAATTATGTTTCCCTAATGTAAATGCTTTATTTTATGTTTCAGATTTTTTGTTTCTGTTGTGGTCTGTGGTGGTAGATTAGTTAAACTAAAATGTCTTCAGTTTTTGCGTTGCTTTGCTTGCTTTGCTGTTTTGTGGCGGTCTTCCCGCAGGAAAAGGTATATATGTTAGTGCGCTGTGCAGCGCAGCTTGCGCTTTTAGCTTACAATAATAGGCAGAGCTAGAAGGGGGTCTCGACTCGCGGGTGAACCCAGATACCCGCGGGTTGTGTAGGCTCCATTGGGGGTTTTCTAGGCAAAAATAAGTGGGGGAGGTCCAAAGGTGGGGGGGGACAAAATGGGCTAAAAATGGTAAAAATACAGTAAAAATGGCCTGTGTTCCACATATACTGTTATAATGTTATAATATAGCTTAAATGTGCTCAAAAATTAAGTTTTAGCACCAAAAAAGACGTTTTTTGACCACTGAAAATTTTGACCAAAAATTCTAAAAATTTGGCATTTTCTGGCACCTTAGGGTGAGTGGGGGAAGCCCAAAAAAGTGGGGAGGGGAACGAGTGGGGGGGGGGGAAGGGGTCGAATGGGGGGAACCCAAAAAGTGGGGGGGGGGGCGGCGCCCACCCCCACCCCCAGTAAAAACCCCAGTGTCCAGCATCACGCAGAGTAACTGGCGAGTCCAAACTGGGTTCGGCAGCAAGTTTTATTAAAAGCTGTTCCTTCCTAGTAAGAATTTTTCAGGTTTCGTGTGCTGAAGTGACAATTTTATTTCTTTCATTACACACCTAAGTGAATGCTGTGTCTTATATAAAGTCAGGTGTAGGTCGAACTTAGACTCTTTTTAATCTTTTTCTCTGTATTTTTGTTTCTTCCTGACTGCTTGCATTTCAATTTCTTTTATTGTTTGCCGTATTTTCAGTGTTTCAACAATTTGTCATTGTTTTAATTTATGTTTTTGCACTTTTATTTCTTATTCACTGTTTCAGCGTTGCTCAGGTAGTGGTAATAATTGTAACCTGCCTGGGAACGGTCCCAATGGTCCAGTACAGAATGTGGACCTTGGAAATCAGGTTCACAAAGGCATGATCTTTAAAGGTTCTCAAGGCTCGATAAAGGTGATAGGTCGAGCCAGGACTCCGATTGGGCTCCTGAAAATCCGACCCTGGGGCTGCTCTTGCTCTTCTTCCACGACCAGCACCTTTCTCATCCTCCTGAAACTCCATCAAGGTTGGCTGTGCTGGTTGGTGCTCGATGTTCTGTTCCTTGCTCTGGTTTGGGTGCTGTGCTCTGTTTGCTCTGTGCTTCGCAAAGCATCGGTTGGTTGCATTCGAGCTTGCCGTGCGGGCTCTGTATCTTCCTCCACAGCTACTTAGTAGTATACTGGCATTTTTTAGTTGGGGGATGGGGGGGCCTCCACTTTTCGGTTCCCCCTACACTCCGTGTCCTCTCGTGGTCGCCCAAAAGTGTCAAAAAATAAAGTTTTTGAGGTCAAATTTTCAAACATTTTCTCAATTTGTAGCTAGTTTATGGACTTTTCAGAGTCCATTTTAAGCTTGAAAACAGCGATTGTTTGCGTTATTAACTTAAAATGCTAATTTTTCGCTAAAAATTTAGGTATATTTATGCCTTTGGCTCGCCCCCCCCACTTCCCTCCCTGGGGAGGGGGGCGAAGTTCCTCCCCCACTTTCAAAACCCTAAAAAATGCCAGGTATAGATTAAGATCATTCCCAGGGTCCAAGGATCCAATGTTTTTTCAGTTGTCTGGGGGGGGGGGGTGTTTGTTAGCCCTGAGTTGAATTTGTGAAGGGAACGGGTTGTGGTCTGTTGTTTTAATTATTACAGTACTTGTATATCAATTTATGGGCGATTGCCTAAAATTCTTCTTGACAGATTAAAAATTCATTTGTATTCATTAATTTTGTGGGCAAGGTTTTTACCAGACGTGAAGTCTGTAGGTAGCAAAATGTCTCAAGCTTGTTCACGGTAGCTTTTGTCTTTGCTTTCTGATTATTGTTTCTGCCTACCTAGAAATCATTATACCTGGAAATGTTATTCAGAAACTGGAAAGATTCTATCTGTGTTCGCAAAGGAATGTGGCTGTACTAATTATTTGTTCAGTTTTGTGTTGTATTTGCTGAGATGTTTTTTTAAATTTCGTTACTTGGAGATTTCGTGTTTCCAAAATTCATAGTTTCATAGTTGGTTTGGTTTTATTTGAATGTGTTTGTGAGGGAAGGCTGATGCTTAGTTCTTCCCTTACATAATTTCATTTTGTAGTCTATCTAGTTATTTGTGACCTGTCATTGTTGATTATGGAAAGTTGTTTTGGTGACAGTTTGTGATCTCATAACGGTGTAGTTTTTCGCTATTTGTTTTATTTGTTCTGGGGGTGGTGATTAAAGATGTGGATTTGAATTTGAGTAGGATAGGTTAGGTTGTACGCTGTAGCCTTTTGCAAAGAAAAGCCGCGTAGTAGTTTAGTAGTTTAGTTGCTACATCGTAGCTTCAACCAATCAAAAAGACACTTCAGGACTTCTTACTCTCGGTAAGGTATACATACCTGAGTGGTGGACGGATTTGCACTCTACTCTGGTGGAAGGATAGCCCAGTTCGTCTCTGGGCTACCCTCCCTATGAGAGTTTCGAGGTATTGGTTTTCCGGTTAGAGTGCTTGCTCAGTTTTAGTTAAGAAATCCCGAAAGGCTAGCTTAACAAGTAATAATGCTGTCAAAAAATTGTACTACTCCTAGTCCTAACCGGAGTAGCACCAACTGGTGTGGAGGGTCTCGAAAAACTTTTTATCCCCGATTTTGCCGAAGCACCAATGCAAGAAATAATGCAGATTTCAGTTTATGAAGTTTTACTGATATGTAGCAACTAATTATGCTTTGATGGTGGAATATGATTAGTCTGAAACGCTGAAATGCCAAAATAATTACAAACTCGTATACAAAATCAACTTCATTGAATATATATAATGAATAAAAATTCTTTAAAAACAAGAAATTTGGAAGGATTAATTAAAATTATTGGTTTGCCGCTACTTCCGAAGGAAAAGGGCAAACCCTTATTGTTATATTCTACTGCTCATTTCGCATTTGATAAACCTTATAATAAAGAAAATTTTTGATGATAAAAGCCAACTCTAATATTTTATTATTTTATTTCTAAGTAAAAATTATGCATAAATTAAAGCTTGGAAACTTTTATCTCCGAGCCGAAGCCGTTAAGCAGGAAAAGGTATAAGGTCAAATTAAAACTTATTTTGTTTATTTCACAGATATATAATCATATGCAGCAATCAATGCATTCGACAAAAGCAAATAAAGAGTCATTCAATTAAATCATAATAGCCAATAAAGTTCAATTAAATCATTGCTAATTTCTAATCTTATCAAATAAGTATCTTTCTTAGTAAAATAAAAACACATTTGAAATTTTGGAAATTTTAGTCTCTGAGTTCAACCACAGCTCAATGGTGAAATCTTTCCTTAGGGAAATTTTGAAAAGAAAGTTTACAAAATTCAGGTTAACTTGGAAAATTTAAATTAATTTCAATTAATTGAGATTTCAATTTGCAAACTAGAAATTTTTATTTCAGCTTAATTCAATGAATTTTCAAAAATAAACAAAAATAAATTTTAATTTAATTGATTATTATTATTCTGGCCCAAGTATACTGTCGTACGCGGACAGCTCATGGGACAGCTCAGCACACACAAGAAGGCGATGAAATCTCAGCTGGTGCTAAATAATTTACATAGGCGAAACTATCTCACTTTGTTAGAACATTTTATAGGAGCGATACTGTTAACATTTTATAGGAGCGATACTATTCTCACTATAAGTAGCATTTGAGATTCGGGCTCAAGCTTAAAAAGGCCGTTTAAGTACTGACAAATTCATGTCCCAAAGTCTCACTGACCTGTTCGTGGGGGGGGGTCCTCCTGGTTTCAGTAAGTTAACTCAGAAAAAACCGCTCGTTCCCTTGAAAAGCATGCCCTACTTGAAATATATAGGTACTACTACATTGTACATTAGAACTTGGCCTCCTCAACCGCAAAATCACTGCACTAGCAAAAGCCAGAACAAACTTTACCAGGGCTGCCAAACTATTTCTTGGGGGGGTCCCCCTGGTATCATCAAAAGTTACAAACAAAGCACAAAGTACTACGCTTTGAAACAAGCAGCATCAAGCAAAACTCATGCATTCAATTAGAAAGTTTCAATAGAAAATGTACAAATTTAAGCCGCTAATATAATCGGTGAGAAAAAACGGAAAAGAAATTCGGAAAAGTTGCAAAATTGAGCACGACGATTTTGAAATCTATAAAAAGCTGCATGAAATTGGGTACGACTATTCAGCTGTGAACCACAGTAAAGAATTTACAGCAAAAGGTGGGACCTGTACAAACGCAGTGGAAGGATTATTTGGTAACTTGCGACAAAGGACATCCAAAATGCTTGTCCTTCAGATATGCAACTCATTTAGGTGAATATAGTTTTCGGCAGATCTATAGGAACGGCAAAGGAAGTATTTTGGGGGCTCTGCTGGACGACATCAAAGCTTACAAACCAAATAACTCCTGAACATTGTTTAAAACTGAGTTCTTGTTAGCAAATAAGGCGGTAGATTTAAACTATCTACCTAAATTTATAAACTGCAGTATAGATGCTGTCCTATCTAAAAAGTAAGATCGAATCGAATCTATCAGAATCGAATCGTTGTCAGCGACAAGCAGTTTTTTACTATTGGACTACTATATATGCGTTAGAGAGAATTACAAAACCACCAAATCTTGAAACAGACTTCGTATGGTACTTTTATTAAGATATTTAGTATAGAACAGTTTTCATCAATAAATGCCACTTTGCAACATAAGCAAAATCGGCCAGTTTTTAAACCGAAAAGGCAATTCTTTTAGGAATCTTGGTGGAATCTTTATCCGAAAAAAGAGAAGTAGGACTCGTTTTCACCAGGGAAAGAAACATTCTTGTCCACCAAATTTTGACGAAAATAACCAAGCCAGCGGTAGTTTTGATGGCGAGAGTAGACGTGAAGATCTCAAGAATAACAGGAAACTTTGCATAAGCCACCAACAAACTTCACCAGTTCTTCAGTAGAGCCTTGCAGACAAGACGCGAAAAACCGGCACCCTTCTCTAGTAACTGAGGTCCCCACACAAATGGCGGCTAATTTTGCAGGGAACAGAAGAATCAGATCCCAAGCTTCAATCCGAGAGCCCATTGGACACATACCCTGCACCTGTAGTTCAAAGGTCACCATTTTTAAGAACCCAAACTTTAAGCGCGCCAAGCCATCATCTTGGCGAGCAAAATTATCCACTCAAGCAAATTTGCGTGCAAACAATTTCTCTAAAAGCGTCTTCGAAAGCTGCATTTAACAAACTACTTGTAATGGCACAAATCTGCATATGATTTAAGATTAATTAATTTTCAACTTTCCCAGCTTTCCGAGCTGTCCGAGCTTTCCCAGCTTTCCGAGCTGTCCCAGCTTTCCGAGCTTTCCGAGCTTTCCGAGCTGTCCGAGCTTTCCCAGCTTTCCGAGCTTTCCCAGCTTTCCCAGCTTTCCCAGCTGTCCGAGCTTTCCCAGCTTTCCCAGCTTTCCCAGCTTTCCGAGCTTTCCCAGCTTTCCGAGCTTTCCCAGCTTTCCGAGCTGTCCCAACTGTCCCAGCTTTCCGAGCTGTCCCAGCTTTGCCGCCTGTCCGAACCCTCCGAACTAACGGTGCACCCCAGCCAAACCGGAGCTCAAACAACGCACCGGCATGCTCAAAACTTTGAAGATGTGCCGGCATTTTAGCTGTCCAAGTATGCGCACAGAACCAGTAACAAAGGAGAAATCTCACGTAGGACACTACACTTGGGCCATTATTCTCACCCTACAATGCCCTACATACAGATTTGAGCTATAAAATCTCCAATATATCAATTTATTTATTTTTACTTAGAAAACTAAAACAAAATATTAGAAACCTAAGAAAAATTAGAAATTATTATTTAAGCATTTCATCCTTATTAAGGTTTATCAAATGCAAAATAAGCAATTGAATACAATAATGATTATAATCAATCAGTCCTTCAAATCTTTTAATTTTTCAAGAAATTTTGTTTATTATATATTTCGATTTAATTTTGTATCTCTATCTCAGTCGAACTATTATAATGAATAATTATTTTGGCGGATTACGCTAATCATATTCCATCTTCAAAGCATAATTAGTAGCTTCAATTATGAGCTAAACTCAATTTATAAACAGAAATCTGCATTATTTCTTGCATTGGTGCAAAATTTCCCCACGGAAAATTCACGCCGGTGTAATTTTACCGGGGGGAAAATCCACACCGGCGTAATTTTTCCGGGGGAAATTTTCAAGGGGGAAAAATCACTCCGTGACACCCCTACCGCCGGGCAAGTATCAACAGTGAAATGTTTCCGAGGGAAAAGATTTCACCGATGAACAACTGTAAGTGATTTTTTTGCAATTTCAAACTTTCCAACCAATTTCTTTTTAGAATGTTATCTAATCAATTGAATCAAATTTTTAATTTATGCCTGACGTAGTTTTATAAAATTATTACATATGTAAGGAAGAGATCCCTAAAATTATATAAGTTTTTGCGAGATGCTCGACGTAATTAGGGTCGAAATCTCGGGAGTGGTTGGCACCGCTTATCGTTGTTTGTTAACTACATGTTTATATGCATTTGAACTAAGACACATCTCATTAGCTAATCTCGGAGGGGGTACCGCTTATCATTATTAACAGGAGCCAGGATTTCGGTTAACGTATATACAACTCAAATCTATTCAATTCTCGTCGCAACGTTCTGAAGCGGAATTGAATTTATTCTACAAGACTGCTCCTAAAACCGCACCTGCGCGAAAAGTTTAAAACCCAAAAGCTTAAGCTAGAATTCACAGCAGCGATGGAATCGGGTCAGTTCGGTCACCTTTTGGACCGGGTCACCTGGTCAAGAGCTTCGACCCGGTTTTCTAAATTTACCTCAAATTTTAGAAATTTTTGGCTTACCAAACTAAAATTTTAGATTACATTTTTGTTCGAAACTTGCGAAAAGATTCAATCCGTTACTATGGTGGAAATACGTTGCTTTTTGAAATCATTCATGAACATAAATGAACATTTTGATTTGTTCTTCTGAACATAAATGAACTTCTCCACCCTGACTGTTTAAAACTCCAACTTGCCTTCTCGAACTGCTTTGTATCCTGATCTAAAACTACGATCTCGTTTCCTAAATCGATCTCATTGGAAGCTTTTGATCTCCGACTGCATAATCATCTCCGATAACCAGTCATGCAGATATCTCAAGCGTTTACAATCGTTGCTGTTCCAAAGTTTTACTTTGTATTGCTGCTCCCAAATGATCTCACAGACATTTGATCATCTTTGAAGGATTCTCTACACAATATGACCTCATACCTCAGCACGTCATTTGGCATACTTGAACTGGCAACTTCTGTTCACAATTTGTTGGGAATCCGTTTCAAACAATCGACTAAACGCTATGTTTTTTCTTATTTCATTGTCACTTGTGTGTGGGAAATATTTACAAATAGTTTTCCACTAAGCATAAGTCATACATAAAATGAATAGCACTGCACTGGACAGCAGACTTGGTGTAGTTTAGCGGCAGAGACAGAGGGAGAGGGCAGTTTTTGTGCCTCTAATATTAATTGTTAAAATATGTTAAGTATCTATATGAAACATTTTTGATTAGATACAGCAATAGTATGGGGGGTGAAAAAGGTCCTCCTTTGCGATTTCTGTATCTTAATCAACGGTGTTAGTATGAAATATTATACCCTCCTAACAGACCGTATGTTTCCTTCTATCCTGTCTTAGAGCTCGCTATCCCACCGACTCCATTTCTGCAGCCACACTTTTTTCCCCTTTTGCCTTTCGAGCAGGCTTTCAGTTTTTCAGCCTACCTAGTTGCTATTGCC
The DNA here is from genome assembly GCA_030248195.1 of Trissonchulus latispiculum. NCBI lineage: Eukaryota > Metazoa > Nematoda > Enoplea > Enoplida > Ironidae > Trissonchulus > Trissonchulus latispiculum. The sequence continues at coordinate 25,763 of JASAND010021934.1, forward strand.
ATGCGGGGGGCAGCTGCATTCGGAAAAACGAATATAGTTGCATTGGGAGTGACTGAAATAACCGTACGGTAGCTTGCTCGGGGATCACGTTTTCTGTCCGTGATCTTCTTCTCTCCGCCTCTCGACTGCGGTCTGCGGGGAGGACCACTTACGGGCCGCAGTGCGTGCCTAATAGTGGTGGGCCATTTGCAAAAAAAATAAATTTTTGTTCGATGTACAATATTAATTTGCTTTTTCTGCATTTTATTCTTGAGCACTTTCGCATCTTGAGTTTATTTGAATCTGTCAATCTCTGGCAAATTATTGTTTAGCTTTTTAGTTTTAGTTTTATAAGTTCCATGATTATTGCATAACTCTATTTAGTATAATATGGTTTGCAGTTTATTTTCGCAACCAAGATAAACGTTGAAGGTAAATGAACAATTCAATTTAGGGGGGGTCCAAATTTTGGTAATTTTTTCGACTTTCTCCGATCTCGCTGATGTTTACGTATTTTTTATGGTCCAAACGGTATATTTCAACGAGTTTTTCATATTAAAGTTGTAAGTCGTACAGTTGTTGCGTAATTTCACCTCAAAGTTGAGGTCTCATGTGCTAAACATAGGAAACTTAAAACGTTTCACTTTTTTGGAGTAGTGTCAAAAAATCTCGAATCTGGAAAATGCTAACCAGCCGTGTCTGGTACCATTAGAAACAGTGTTGACGAATGGGATGGGATCCCATGGGATCCCATGGGATGGGATGGGATGGGATGGGATTCAGATCTCGTCCCATATGGGATGGTGGGATTACTTGGGACTGAATCCGCTTTCACAGTGGAATACCAAAATTTTGCATTTTGAATTTTAACTTTTGACAATTGTTTCAAAATTATAAAAATTTCTAGATGCATCCATATTATATATTGAGCTGTTTTTGCCCGAACCAAGTTTTCGACATTGGATTTGACTACAGTTATTTGCCGAGTCTACTGCTGCCTGAACGTGTAAGATTAACAGCTCCTAGCACAATTCATTTTAACTCACAGCTGGGGCCAATTTCATAAAAGTTTGCAAGTTGCGGAATTGCAAGCTGCAAGTGTTTCATAAAGTGCCAAGTGCGGAATCCGCACATGCACTTGAACTGCGAGTCAAGTTCGATCCAAGTTGCAAGTCCGCTTCTACACAAGCAGCAAGTAAGTGTTTCATAAAACTCGCTGGAACACTCTGCAACTTGCAAGTGCGAGTAAAGTCGTCTGATTTTTACTAGACGATTTTCAAAAAAAGTGAAATTTCTGTCGTAATTTTTGTTTGTTTTTAATAAAATTTAAGAATTAACTGTTTTGAAATGTTTTGAACATTTGTGAAAATTTCAATAAATTTCATGCAATAGTGAAAGAGTTACGATTTTTTGAAAAATTATGGTAAATTTTCCTTCTACTCGCACTTGCAACGCAAGTACTCGCACTTGCGTTGCAAGTGGGTCAAGTTCCGCTACTTGCTTAGCTAATTTCCGCAAGTTTGCGGAAAAGTTTTATGCAACACTTGTAATCCGCACTTGCGTTTCAAGTGCGAGTACTAGCACACTCGCACTTGCAAATCTGCAACTTTTTATGAAATTGGCCCCTGGTATATTCTGATGTTTCAGTCACTGAAACTGAAACTATTCACAGGCTGTAAAGGTTTGCGTTTAGGTCAAGAGACCTGAAACTGAAACTAAAATTATTTTAATCAGTCGACAAAATCAGCAATTTGAAACTAAAATTTGGGTATTCTGCAGGATGAGGCTTTATAATCCTCAAATTATGCTTTACATGAAACCTAGACGCTAGAAACGGTCTTTTCTTGAATGAACTCAAACTGAAACGACTGAAACTAAACTGGAACCGAAATTATTTTTTGTTGCTGATTGAAACTTAAAGAAAACTGAAACTGACCAAATTTTTTTCTGCCTACAGAAGCTGAAATAATTTTGGATCATCGACTGAAATGTAATTAAAACCTCTTCTAAACAAGTCTAAGAGATGGATACTGGATTATTATATATCTCATAACCGGATATCCGCCTATTTTACCTGAATAGTAAATATCCAGCTATCGGGATATATTTAGCTAACCGCCTAGCATCTTTTGCGCTTTCCCTCCAGCCCTGGCTTTACATTTTTTGACCAATACTGGAGGCTGATGAATTAAAATTTATTTAATTTAAAAAATTTTTTAAAATTTTGAATCTAAGTTTGGTAAGGGGGGGGGCCCAAGAGGAACCGAAACATTTTTTGAAAAAATTTTGCTGAAAGCTTGCATACAGGTGTTTGTGAGGCGATGAGAACGAATCTGAAATCCGTTTTCCGGTCTAGCTTTCGTTAGCTGACTGATTCAAATTTTAAAAATTTGATAAAAGTTTGATAAGAGTTTGTTCATCAATTCTTCGTTTGACAACGCTATAATATACTTGTCTGTTCAGATTTTTCGAAAAAACTTATCAACAGTGCATAATACAAATTACAAGTTGAATGGCTTTATGCAGACACATACTCGTTGAATGAAGCAGTAATGGACTGATAAATAGTTGTTTGACTTTGTACTCAAATTTCAGCCGATGTGGGATAACATGGGATTATATTTGATTTTCCATAAACAAGTGGGATGGGATGGGATGGAAAGAAAAATTTTCGAGTGGGATGGGATGGGATGACCCTTTGAAAAAAATCCCATTCGTCAACTCTGATTAGAAAGGCCTGGATGAGTTCTCTGATTTGTTGGAATCAGAATTTTGGTTTAGGCTTCTAAAATTTTTTAATTTTTGAACATTTAAACTTTGAAGCTAGTTTAAAAGCGGGTCAAATTTTAAATATTCAAAAATTGATTAAAAAATTTTGAAGACCTAAATTGAAATTCTAATTCCAACAAACCACAGACCTTATCCAGGCCTTTCCAATGATACCAGACAATGCTGGTTCGCAGTGGCCAGTTTCGAGATTTCTTGACACAGCTCCAAAAAAGTGAAACTTTTTCAGTTTCCTATATTTCCTTGTTTTTCCTTTTCCTCGGGCGGGTTTCTCAGCGTGTAAACAAACAACGCTGACAGTTTTCAAAAACTGGGGTTTTCGACAAATTAAATACTATAGGTAACTTGAGCTAGACATATCGTACAGCAATTATTTTTATAGCATTATGTTGCGTAAAACCAGATGTTTTTAACGATATAAAATTTAGGTAGATCGGTTGAGACAATCTCTTGCAAATCCGGCAGCAGAACTTTCTTTCCACGAAAATTCTAGTAATTTCATTATTTCCTCAAAATGCCTGACGTTGTTGCCGGATTTGTACGAGATTGTTTGAACTGAACTACACAATTTTTATATCGATCTAAATATCTCGTTCTACGCAACATAATGATATAAAAATTGTTGTGTACGACTTTCGTAGCTCAAGTTATAGTATTTGTCGAAAACGCCACGCTTTTATCGAAAATTTTTTGCAACTTCTAGAAAAGCGGGTCAGCGGGTCACCGGGTCAAGCCTAAGTGATCCGGTCCCATCACTGCTACGCATGTATATATGACCTTACCTAACCTATATCAAGAGTTTATAATACCAAGAGTGAGACACTCAGCTCATCCTAATAGAATAAGCTTGCAAGATACTCGAAACATTAGCATCCTTGCCACGAAAAGTCTGGGAATCTCATCATTTCTTATTAAAATGCCTTACGTTGTTGCCGAATTTATGAGAGATTGCCTGAACCTAACTACTTAATTTTTATATCGTTAAAACGATCTCGTTCTACGCAACATAATGATATAAAAATTATTGCTGGACGGACGATTTTCTTAGCTCCAGTTATAGTATCTAATTTGTCGAAACCACCCGTTTTTAGAAAATGTCAGCGTTGTATGTTTACACGCTGAGAAGCCCCCCCCCGAGATTTCGGCCTTAATGCTTCGAGCATCTTGCAAGTTTATTCTATTAGGAAGGTGTCTTACTCTTGGTATTATAAACTCTTGCCTATATATACACAAATAATCCAAATTCACATTTTTAATCACCACCCCCCAAAACAAATATAACAAATAACAGCAACTGCACCGTTACGAGATCACAACAAGCTCTCACCAATAACAAATTTCTCCACAAAGATACAACTAAACTGTAAGAACAAAATCAAGGAAAACATTAGCCTTGGCACAACAACCACATAATATCCATATCCAAATAAGACACTCCAAATAATAAAACACAGAAATCTCCACCATACCAAAATAAAACACCAGGTCACCAGTTCAACAAATAAAAATAAAACAGCGCAGAAAATAAGTAGATGTCAGAACCACAACCACATTTGTTCGAGTCTAAAGGTCACCTTAATTTCAAATAGGTTAGAAACATATTTAAATGTTAGGTTGAAAATAAAATGCAATAAATAGAAACAAGTTCGTGACTGCTGGAAAACAAAATTGTGGTATATCTACTTGAAGTCTGAAGAAACCTGATCCAAAACTAAAAGTTTGCGGAATAAAACGTTTTGACACTAAAGCAGCAGGCCAGAATTTCAAGAATTTAAACATCTCGGCTAGCTATAACACCTTCTACCCTACACACCCCACTTCATGCTTCGGAGAAGAAAAACAACAAAAATAGTATCAATTGCGGTGGCACGTCACCACCGCAATCATACCATCGCCCAAATCAACCACGTTTGGGGTGGTGCGAGATCGACAGCCAGCGCAACGAACAAAGAAGGCTCTTCTGTTGACAGATGGCGGCTTGCGAGCAGAGTAGCGGGACGGGCGACAGAATTGAATCAGCACCACCACCACGGCCACATAAGCCAACACCAGGCCGGCAGCCAGAGCACACAACAGCAAAGGCTGCCCAAATGCCTCCCAGAAGCTGGAATCAGAGCATGAGCACTCTGGTGGTGGAGGAGTGGTCTAAAATAGTCAACAAAAATTAAAAAATAAAAGTAAATTAAAATTATTCAAGCAACAAACGCCCGCAATCCAGAAAAAATGCAAGCAACAAATAGAGAAATAAAAATGCTGAGTTTCTAATTTCTAAGACTACCACCACCAACATGGTATTTCTTAGTGATTTTTTCGCGGGGAAAGCGATAGTTTTTGGCGTATATATTTTGTAGAAAAGCAAAAAGTTCTAAAAATTCCTGGACTTAGGCTAAAAATAGCCATTCTTACGAAAAAATCTCTGGCGAAAAAGGAAAATTTTTGAAAATTTACCCACTTTTGGCAAAAATGTAGACCTCATTAAGGAAGAAACCCAAAATCCCGGGGGGATTTCGGGGGAGGACCGGTTTCTGGGGAGAGGTCCATTTCGGGGGTCGCCCTTCCTCTAAAAATGCCCTGACTGATGCCTAAAAGTTGCAATAAGGGTAGCAGTTGACCAAATTTTCTTATAGGACATTTCCTTGACTTTACCCCTAGCGCTAAACTCATAAAAAGACACAAGCACTGCTCCAGCATTACCTTTTCTTGCGACAAAGCTGCCCCAACACAGCACAGCAAGCAAAACACCGCTAAAACCGAAGTCATATTGCGAGAACTAAAACTACGTACCACACAGAATAAAAACCTAAAATATCACAAACAGCAAATAAAACACAACAAAGTAAAATCATTTTCAAAAGAAATACAATTTTTAGTTTGTATGGGATCTGTCTCTGTGAAGCATGCATGTCGAATAGTGAAGGGAGCGAACATTAACCCAGAACGATACAACTCCCGTACAAAATTCTGAATTTCAGTTTCAAAAAAGAATATACGAAATGAAAAACAAATAAGAATCCACAAAACCGCATAGCGGAGATTCTGAGTTTTGTAATTCGATGCTCGAGTTCCCCTCCTCAATTACCTCAGAATTCAGAAAGTGTGCCAAATCTGCTATAAACGTCGGCTTAAGGCGTTTGGCGCTCAAAGAAAAGATATCGGAACTTACACCTCCAGACTCACCATGTCATGGTGGTCAAAGGTTGTCTAAGTGGGCTGCCGTGCCCAGGCTAGACCCTTGGGCTCCACCAAGTACCACGTAGTATTGGTCGGTTATGGGTTATATATAGGTAATATTAAATTTGCCCTGTCTCTTCTCTGCCAGTAGTAAAGAGGGTGGTTTTTTTATTTGGGAACGCTGGCATTTCTTGGGAATCGTTCCCAAAAAACCCACGAAAATTTTTTAATTACTCAGGATTGCCAGGGAGGCAGGCTAGGGGCTATAGGTGGGCATATGTGTCGGACCGAGCCCTATGCATATGCACCCTAGTTGGGCAGTCCCACGTCACCCTGCAAAAGTTTGGAGCAAAAAACTGTCATTTGGTTATTTTTGGGAACCTGACTATATATCCCTCAGCTACTCAGAAGCAGGGGCTATGTTTAAACAACGGAATGTTGAGTCTCAGCTTGTCTGTTCAAGCACGAGTCGAAAAGAAAAAATGAAAATTGTCTGTTTCTACTTTGGAGTAGGAACCGGGTTTACAGTTGTTGCAATCACTGAAAGATGCTAAAACTAGGCTTCAGTTAGCCACTGAAACTTAATTATATACGTAATTTGGATCGCAGCCTGAAACTGAAATTGTTTTGACTAAATTGGCCTGGTTCTGTTTGCCAGGGTAAAATTTAGTACCAAAAGGGGCACCCAGTTTTCAGGAAGGTCGTTTATAGAATAAGCCCAGCTATTAGTTTTGTTGACCTGCTGAAATTTTCATCAAAAGACCTCCTTTCTGAAAATCGCCGATCGTTCGACCGCCAACGGCTGACGAATAGTGTTGTTGACCGGCCGGGTGGAAAACGGCCAGCCGGCCGGAAAAAGGGGTGCACTCGGCCGGCCGTTTCAGACCGATCAGCCAGCTGTTAAACGGCCGGTCGCACTTATATTTCAGCATTTATTATCAGAATTTTCTCAGTAAATCGATTTTATGTCATGCTGATGCATTTTCATATCTTGATTTCTTGTTCTGGCACTCGTGGGTCAGCTTGCAGGCCATTTTTAGCCTTTGATTCGTTAGCCGGCCGTTTTTGACCGGTTGGGCCGTCAAACGGCCGGCCGCCAGCCGTTTCCGGCCCGCCAGCCATGTTCGGCCGGTCAACAACACTACTGATGAATCGAACTCTAAAAATGGTACGTAGGCTGACCCACGTGCGCCAGAACAAGAAATCGGCATCTATAAGAATGCTTAGCATGAGTTGAAATCCATTTACTCAGAACATTCTGATAAACTGCCGAAACAACACCACTGCCACCACCAGCTCAACTGCCAAACAAACGGGATGAAGTTCATCCTAATTCCAAAGCTGTACACCAATTGACGGACGTGCAAACGAATGAGTAGTTACGGAACCGAATGACAGAGTACTGATCTCGGCAGTGCAGTCAAGTATCCATACATACCGGCCTTAATTAATGCATACCAGTCCAGTGTTGTACACCCTTAGCCAAAGCAACTGGACACGATGCACTTCATTAGAACGATTTGGCAAATCCATGAGACTAAACTCCAACAGCAAGATTCCCTTCTGCAAGGTAAGTTCAAGACTAACCAAGGGAAATAATGTTTTCAAGTGACATTTCAAATGGCTGCAACTGCATGAGTTAGGTCTTTCAGTAAAATCCCCAGCCTCGCTCTACTCAAAACTCATGATTACATCACAACTTAGCTACAAGCCAACCCAAACTGTTTTATTTCTAGATTACCAAGCCATGAAAAGTTTACTTAAACAATAAAAACAACTAAATAAATACAATACGCAACAATAAAATCAGATTTCTGTTCTTCAAGTTTATACAGTTCTTTACAGTTTCAACAGCTCTTCAGCTCATTTCCGTTTCAGGTCCGCACTAAACCATTCGGGTCGCTTTTTGGGCATTTCCAGAATTCGCTTTCCCTGCCAGAATTCCTTATCCTCTCCCTCGTAGACAACCACGGAATCTTGGTGAGCATGATCCGTGTCTAGGGAACTGTAGGCCAGGAGCTTTGCCTTAATGATACTAGTTTCCTAATTTAATTTGGCATTACAGGCAGGCCGTAGGCAATAATGTACGTATATCTAAAACATGAATTTAGAAAACCAGACAGCATAAAACCTGCTTCTGAGCTGCAACTGGGGCCTGCCAATCGGAAAGGTCCCAATCAAAAAGTTTCCAAATTCCGATTTTGCAGTGAATTCAGGACCTGGCGGATTTGGTAACGGAAGGCGGGAGCGGTAAAAATCTTTCAGCGGGGGTCTAGAGCATACATGTGCTTGGGGGGCGTTTGGGGTGGGCGGGTATTTTACCCTCCCCCAGACCTGGACCTCAACCTCCCCCCCCCAGAGGGGTCCCTCATCCCCCAGAATGCGGATTATTCCGGTTTTTTTGGGCAAAAAAACCGGTTTTCCGCCGGCTCACCCCCCAGAACTTCCCCTCCTGCACATGTCTGGTCTGGAGAGGGCGGAGTTCCCCAGAAGTTGAAGAAATTTTTTGTTTTTGCAATAAAATTGGTCTTCGGATCTTTAATTCTTTTCATATTATATATACTGAAGAACTGAGAAACGTTTTTAAATTCTTAACATTTTTAGGCAAAAATTATAATTTTCTCTGAAAAATCGAATGCATTTCAAGCTTTTTCTTCATAAATGCAATAAATATGCCGTTAAAAAGTAGAATATTCGAGCCGAAGGCGCGACAGGTTTTGGTTTCTTTGCCCTTTTCCTCTTTCTCTCCTTAATGTTACCTACCTTCGAATCGCGACGGGGGCGGCGCCCCTCCCCTGGATCAGCCCCTGTTTTAGGAAGCAGACATATTGTTGTTTTTATCCAAATCGATAGTGAAAACTAACAATTTATAACAACGGAACAAAATTCCAAAATTTTCCCGAATTTCCGGCAGGACATACCACCTGGGCTTTGTTTAGGGGAACCTCTTCGCAGCAATTTTTAGAAAACCACCCAGGGCAGAAAGCGGTGCATCCCTCACAACTTTCCCCCATTTCAGAGGATACATTAAGTAAGTTTGGTGTCGGTAGGTGTTTGGTGATTTTCCATTTTTTCGCAGACGGTCAAAACCTTCCTGGCAGCTTTTGGCGGGTCCTGATGGAGGTGGGCCCTGCCACCATCGCAAGTATATATATAGCTTTACACTTACTTGGGAGTGAGGGATATACTAAATTCCTTAGGAGGGGGAGAGAGTATCGGGGACTTGTCCATTTGGCGAGAGGGCAGTTCCCCCTAACAAACCCACGAAAAGGAGGACAGACTTCAGTTTTTATTTGGTTTTATATACTAATTATTGTTTATTTGTTTTTTCCCTTTTCTTTTCTCCCTTTTCTTACAGTATGTCTTGTGCTGAAAATTTGTACAAAAATTTTCACTTTACAAAACGGAAACTTGCATTATTATCTATAGTCAAGCGGGAAAAAACCCACTCGCCAATGCGGGAAAAAACCCACCCCCAGTGTGGGCTTACCGGTATGAGCTATCTAGGACTTTAATAGCCTATCTTGAAGAGCATCCAAAATAACCCTGGAGCAGTAGCGTAGGTACAAAAAATTTTCAGGGGGGGCGGTTTTGTCCGAGGACTTTTGGGGGAGGGGTAAATTTTTCCCGTTTTGCGTAACATGCACACTGTGTATTATACTGCAAGTTGTCCTATTAATTCAAAACTCTTCTGCGGTACAGGTTTTCGACTGGTTACAACTGAAAGCGAAATGCTAAGTCCCAAACGGGGGGTCTGGGGGGCAGAGCCTCCAGAAGTTGAGAAAATTTTTTAAATTTCGCCATTAAACGCTACTGAAACATTTAATTCTTTATAAATGATTTACCAATTGATTAACAAACAACATTTTGTACCTATATTTGCTATTTTCTACGTTTACTGTCTTGTCCGAAAACTGAACTTATTAGGATGCTCCCATTAAAGAACTGCGTATTCTGATCATATCAACCAATTATGCCAAGGCTGATGATGCTGGGAATAACGCAAATAACAGCAAAACTGCAAAGCAACTTATATATACACACATTTGTTAGCATGTTTAATGAAAAATAATATTTTCGATAATCGACATGACCAAAATTCGCGCCGGAGGCGCGAAAATTTTTTTAATAGTGTGGAAAATGCATCAATATTGAGCTAATTTAAGCATTAATGTATAATTTGCGTACGTTTCTGATAAAGTTAAACGCCCGCGCTCCGCGCTGGCGTAAAATTTTTCTTTTGCCCAATTTTTTCAGGGGGGCAAAGCCATTATTTCGGGGAGGGCGGCCGCCCCCCCGCCCCCCCCCCCGTATCTACGCTAGTGCCCTGGAGGGTGTATTATTGTCGCTCCCACTGCTTCCCAGCAAATTTTTTGGGACTTTTGAAATTTCAAATTGAAATTTTCGAAAATTTTGGTCCGTCCAAGTATATACCGAAATTTGGCAAACTTTGCCTGGCCACCCTGAACTACTGGAAAGACTTAGACCAAAGCGGATTGTATGTATGTGTAGGGCATCTGTTGCGCATCATAATGATATATGCCACACTGCTCTAACCCCTCCGGTGCGACCTGGGGGTGACCTAGAGTTGGCGGGAAAAAACCCACATGCGGGAAAAAAACCCGTCTGCTTCCTAAAACAGGGGCTGATCCAGGGGAGGGGCGCCCCCCCCTCGCGATTCGAAGGCAGGAAAAATTACGGGGAGAAAAAGGAAAAAGAGCAAAAAACCAAAACCTTTCGCGCCGTCGGCGCAAATTTTCTACTTTTTAACCGCATATTTATTGCATTTATGAAGAAAAAGCTTGATATGCATCCGATGTTTGGGGGAAAATAGCTAATTTTGTCTAAATACGTCAAGAATTTTGAAAAATTTTCTCAGTTCTTCAGTATGAAAAGAATTAAAGATCCGAAGACCGATTTTATTGCTAAAACAAAAAGTTTCTGCAACTTCTGGGGGGCTCCGCCCCCAGACCCCCAGCTGAAAACAATGTTACCGCTTCTCCCCGTCAAAAATCCTGGATCCGCCAATGGCACGGAGATCTGTGCCCCTTACTGCTGGAACCATTTTTAGAAAATTATATAGCGCTCCACTCTTCTAGATCGCACTACAAATGGGCACCCAGCACCATGAAGGGCAACAGCAGATACCCTACATATACATACAATCCGCTTTGGCCTAGGTCTTTCCGGTAGTTCAGGGTGGCCAGGCAAAATTTGCCAAATTTCGACACTTGGTCGGACCAAAAATCCCAAAAAATTTTGCAGGGAAGCAGCGGGAGCTACAATAATCAATAATACACTGTCTAGGGTAGTTTAGGACGTTCTTCAAGATAGGCTATTAAAATCATATATATACAAGAACCAAAAATGCTCCTTCGTCGCATGTAAAATACATATGAGTACTCTCAGGCAGGTTGTACAAACACGGAAACTAGCCTGTAAAATGCATATGAGTGGCGTTGAGGTTGTAAATTAAGGAAAACAAGTTGCAACGGCTTAACATATGAGCCTGTCCTACAACGAGGCTCATATTGGCGTATATAATAATATAATTTGTCGATATTTGACCTTCATATAAATAGCACGTAAAGCTTTTCATTACAAAATTGTCCTTCACACATCTTGTCGCTAAGACATTATACTGTGCATACGCATTATACGGCATGCCACTCTGCGCTCTGACTCAGAGCCAAGTGGGGAAAGCATTACGTATGTGAGAGTAGTGTGCCATAGTGTTCCGAGAATACAGTAGGTGTACTATAGTGCTTCCGGAAATAGTAGGTGCCATGGTGTTTCGGGAAACATCAGCTTGCATGTATATACAGTTCAACTTGAGGTGTCGCAGTTCACTTCGTTCAGTCCATTTCTTTCAGGCCACAATGTTAACATATTATTTCTATTCATTCGTTTTTTCTTTAATATGATGGCCTGATGATCTTTAAGAAGACTGCACTGTGACGCCAATATGAGCCTCGTTGTAGGACAGGCTCATATGTTAAGCCGTTGCAACTTGTTTTCCTTAATTTACAACCTCAACGCCACTCATATGCATTTTACAGGCTAGTTTCCGTGTTTGTACAACCTGCCTGAGAGTACTCATATGTATTTTACATGCGACGAAGGAGCATTTTTGGTTCTTGTTTTCCATTCTTTTACATATGTATGCGCAAAAAAGAACCAACATAATATATTTCCGAACACCATGCGCAAGCAGATACTATTTTGACACTTTTGGAAAATTTCATATTTGACTCAAAATCGCTTATGTCCCCACACCCCACCCCACCACAGCACTCTACAGCCACTTTGAGCATGCAATTTCATTTTTGACCGAAAATTGCCTAAGTCCCCACCCTACCCCACCACAGCACTCTACAGCCACTTTGAGCATGCAGTTCTATGACAAAAGTTGCTCAGCGCACTTAGGGCTTTCATTTGGTACCAAATTTGACCACTTTTGAAAAATTTTATTTTGGACCACCTGACCCCTTACCGACCTGACCCCTCAGACGGCCAAGTGGAGCCAGCCCAGCAAAATGGGTGCGTTGTACAGCAAAACGGACACCGGAAATGAGCTGGGCGCACCAGAAAACCCATATAGAGAAAGTTTTGAGAGGCCAAGTAGAGCCTAGTATGGACCTCCAGGAAACGGTTGCCGACATGACCCTCCAGACGGCAAAGTGGAACCAGCCCAGCAAGATGGATGAGTCGGACGGCAAAACGGACACCGGCAATAAGCTGGGCGCACCAGAAAAACCCCTATAGAGAAAGTTTTGAGAGGCCAAGTAGAGCCTAGTATGGGCCTCCAGGTAGCGGTTGCCGACATGACCCTCCAGACGGCAAAGTGGAACCAGCCCAGCAACTTGGGTCAGTCGGGCAGCAAAAGTAATAGCAGGAATCGATTCTCCGACCGCAAAAACCTTTGTATGCACGATTTGAGCCTTCCAGGTCGCAAAATAAGCGAAAAAACCAAGTTCAAAGTTGGACCCAAAATTCACCAACTTTGGCAGGCCAGTACCCAAAAATTACGCTCACGGCCGGAAAATCATATAGCAATTGAACGACCCTGATATGTGTCCTATTCAGCCATATAGGCAGTATTGCCCCATATATAGCCCAGTCTGACTTATTAAGGTGACATTGAAGCATACTTTTTGGTCATTTTAGCGTTTTGGCCGACTTTGGCCCCCCACCAAAAATTTTTTTCCGGCTCTGGGAGGCATAAAAACTAGCCTATCGGCTTATTTTTGTTGCGTACTCCAAGAATATATATGGTTTTCATAGGCAAAAATTTTTCTATCTGTTGTTATTAAAGCTACAAAACCCCCTTACCAAACGTCAAAGCGGAGAACCGGAAAAAAAACATCACTCTCGTAAGCGATTTTTGGCATAACTTTTTAACGGAAAGTGGTACGGGGATGAAACTTCGCACACATACTAAACTCGACACGTACAATTTTTTGCGCACATAATCTGCGCAGGATCTGCGCAGCTTCCGCGTAGCCTTGTTTTACACGGTCAACTTTGGGCCTTGGTTTACTTTCAGGGTATTTTTACAGGGGGGGGCGGGCCCCCCCGAAATCGCCCCCTCCCGGGATTCTTGTTTCCCCCCGGGGATTTTTTGGAGGCCCCAAGTTTTGCCAAAATAGGCCGATTTTCAAAAATTCTCCGGCTTCGCCGGTGATTTTTTTGTTTCACCACGCAAAATACGCCAAAAATACCATTCTTTGACTCATCTCATGACATAACTCATGACTTTGCAAAAAAAAGCTGCTTCCCGAAAATTTATTTCCCTCTCCCCGGGAAGCCCCCCCGGAAGAATCCCTAAAAATAGCCTGACTTCAGTGGGGCGGGGCCCCCACTTTTCGGGTTCCCCCCCACGCGAGCACTCCACACCCACTTCTTTGGGGCTCCCCCCCAATCACTCACCCCAAGGTGCCTAGAAATTGCCATATTTTTAGGATTTTTGGTCAAAATTTGAAACGTCGCCGGAATTTTTTGTCAAAAATCGTCTATTTTGGTACTAAAACTTAATTTTTGAGCACTTTTTAGCTTCGTTGTAGCAGTGCATATATGTGGAAAACAAGCTATTTGTACTGCATTTTTAGCATTTTTATCCCCCACTTTTCGACCTCCCCTCCCCCACTAGTGGGGGGCATATATGCGCAAGGGGTGTACTGAAGGTGTATTATACCAGGTAGGTATACCCTGATTGCTGATGGGACCGCGCAGTGCGCAAGCAAAATCAAGGGAACCGCGCAGTTCGGGCGAAGCAAACGCTGTTTATAATGTCAGACTTGCGCAATTTAGCATAAATTATTCAGAAAAACCAGGTTATAATTAACGAATATTGTCCTAATTCAATTTGTACATAATGCGGAAAATTTGAAGAGCTTCGCAAGCAAATTACAATCTGCGAAATGAGTGAAAACGAGTGGGACTTGCTAGACGGTAGGGATGGGCGCGGAAAAAAAGGACTGGAAAAAAGGTTTTTTCCGTTTTTTTCCATTTTTTTCCGATGGGGTGGAAAAAAATGGAAAAATATTCCTAGTGTTATTTTAACCATTTTTACAGCGGAATATAATGTTTTCTGAACGTTTCCTGCGATTTCGCACTATTTACAACGTTTTCTGTGGGTAATAGTAGGTGGGGGTATGCTAAATCTGACCAAATTGTATTTGGGTTTTTTCGAAGCATCGGAAAAAAATGGAAAAATATTCGAGACATGTTCTGAAAGTTAATTTATGGAATCAGAACATTAAGAAACTATCAAAAACACTGTTTAATGAATTAATATGACAATATCCATGAATTTGAGCTAATTCTGGGATTTGAGATTTTTTGCCATTGAATGTGTATATATGGTTGCATAACTCAGGTAGACTTAACAATTCTATGTCTAACAGTGGAATGTTCAGCGAAAACCTTTTAAAACGTCTGGTATTCTTTACTTTACGAGGTGTATTACCTACGATAACTACAGACCAGGTGTAGCAGAACCGTCAAGGTATACATAAGTCACCTGTAGTTTAATCTACAATATTGTCTGCTGAAAAAATTAATTCCTGTAATCAATACTGAAACCTTTGTAACCGCTTAAGGTGGTGATTCCCTTTGGTCACATAAAGTTTGCACCATTATTACTCATTCATTACTTGGAGTAAAGAAGCCATTTTTATATCAAAATGTAGCTTGACATTTTCTCTTTTTAATGCATGCCACGAAACTAATGTTGCTTTTCTAAAATATTTTTAACACATTTTAGAAGAAGTATAATTTTCCAGAATTTTTGCAGACTCAAGTAATTTTTTTCGCGAGACACCGGTTATATCATTAGATACCTCCATCCAATAGCTGGGGACGATTTTTTATTTCTTGTGAAATCGCTCTTCATTGTAGAGAAATAAGCTGAAATGTGTGCGTAACCTGTATTTTGCCCACTTTTTCCAAATTTGTCAAGCGATTACTTTAGCTAGAAAGCAGCAATCGAGACAACTAAAAAATCGTCCCTGGGTATATTTGTGCAGAACGGATTTGTTCAGTAGCAGCCCTCCAGCTTGCATGGTGAATGCTCCACAATCTTTGGAAAAAAATTGGTCGTGTTTTTGCAAAACTACATTTTTTATGATAGCAGCCTACAGGATAGCAGTTGGAAGACGATCATGCGTCGGATAATTTGTCCCTGTGAGACCTTCAGATCGACGCCCTTAGTTTGATTTTACGGCTTGCGTAGTTCAAGAAATGTTGGATTATTTGATTTCTGCAAAACTGACAAGTTTTCGACGCCAAAACAAGAAAATCGGCTATATCTCACGGTAGAGAAAAGCTAGAAACTTGCTTTAAAAAGCAAAAATGTGAAGCTCTATAAGGTCTTTCGAATGAATATAGTCATAGCTGTATAGGAGCTGCCAAACGCTCAGAAATAGGGGAAAACCACTCTGACCGGAAATCTCGAATTTTTGAATCGGGATTGCGCGGAGACTGTTAGAACGCTAAAAGAACTTATTTCGAAAAGTTTCATCAAATTTCATCATGGTTCACGCCGCCAAATAACAATATGTGCCCAAAAGGAATCACCACCTTAAGTAAGTGCGCACTACACGGTGGGGCTATTAAATATGTTGAAAACGGCTTTTATGCATGCAGAAACATGAAATAACACAACTTTTAGCACATTGGTGAATTTTGAGGTGACCGGAAAAAAAGGAAAAAAATGGAAAAAAACGGAAAAAAGGTTTTTTCCGGCAATCTTTTTTTTCCGGAAAAAAACCAACCCTACTAGACGGGGCTGATACTTGCTAATACTTTGAAAAAGTGCGATCGCTGCTACTCTATCGCCCTCTCCTCTCCACGTCGCAAGCCCCCTCCCCGCTGTGCGAAGAATAATTTCTGGTACACCCTGTGAAGAGAGACCTTGCCCATGTATGGTGGGGGGGCGTCCCCCCACTTATTTTTGTCTAAAATAAACCCAGTTCGGCCGCCCCCACCCTGAAACTCCCCGGCCCCGGTCCTTTTTGGAGCCAAAAAGTTAGCTAAATGTTGCTCAAAAATGGTCATTTTTTGAAAAATTTGTCTTACATTTTGACTCAAAATCGTTTTAAAACCGTGCATAAACGCCTAATATATACCTATATATATATATATATATATATATATATATATATATATATATATATATATATATATATATATAGTCAAGCGGGAAAAAAAACCCATTTGAATATGCGGGAAAAAAACCCACCTCCAGTGTGGGCTTACCGGTATGAGCTATATAGGATTTTAATAGCCTATCTTGAAGAGCGTCAAAAATAACCCTAGATGCTGCATTATTGTTGTTCCCACTGCTTCCCTGCAAATTTTTTGGGACTTTGAAATTTTCGAAAATTTTGGTCCGTCCAAGTGCCGAAATTTGGCAAACTTTGGCTGGCCACCCTGAACTACTGGAAAGACCAAAGCGGATAGTATGTATGTGTAGGCCATCTGTTGGGCTTCATGATGATATATGCCACACTGCTCTAACCCCACATACATTTGATTAATAGAGCCTATACATTAAATTGGTATAGGTTTTACCCGGGTTCGTTCTGTTATGGGTGGTCCAGGGTGTCTAAATCGGACATGGTGCCATTTCAAGCCAAAATTTCAATTTTGGCCAAAAATGCTTATTTTTGCCTTAAAATGGGTCTAGTTTGGCTCTAAATACAGGAAAAACACGTTTTCTACACGATAGGATGCTTAAACTGCCAAAAATAAACAATTTTTAAAAGTTTCCAAAATTTGCCTATGTTTACGTGTTAAACATATATACAAAATTTTCAAAATTCAATTTTTTCTGTAAATTTTCAAAAATGGTGGTATTTTTCGATGTAGACCTACTAAAAACAACCCGCTCTTTCGAATGGCACCGTCAAAATTGTTCTGGCACGCTTCCAGCAAAAAATCCGGGTGGGTTTTTTTCCCGCCGATGGGTTTTTTCCCGCATTGGGTTTTTTCCCGACACGGAAAACTTTAATTTCTCCATAACGGCAGGGTCTAGGGAGACAAACTATACCTCATTCGAAAGCTTAGGGCAAACCCTAATTAAATATATATAGTATCAAAGTCGTGCTAACCCAAACCAGTCGAAAGTTCTGGTCCAAGAAAAAAGTGGGTTTTTTCCCCGCTTGACTATATATATATAATATATATATGTATATATATATATATATATATATATAAAAACAAGCCTTGCTTTGACGAAAAAAGCATTTTACATTTTTAGGCCTTTAGTTTCTGAGGTCCCAATCGGGGGAGGGTTGGGTTACCCTACCCCCCTCCCCATCCATAGTGTATACAAGTAGGTAAAATGCTCCTTGCAGTCGCATGAAAAAGTTAATATGAGCTATGATGGCCAACATTTAAGCGTGTCAAGGACAAGACTTAAAATGTTTAATATGAGCCAGCATCTAAATATGTAGAGGACAAGATGTAAACGTCTAACATGAGCCGCTACGTTTCTCTTGGGCTCATATTGACGCTCACTTTGGTTACGCCTGTGGTACGTGTCCTCTAAACAGACATTATTAAACCTAGCCAGCAAAGACTGAATATTAATACTGGCGTATACGTTTAGCAAAAATCAGAATTGCCAGATTTTTCAACTTCACTTCAAAAAATGTGTTTGTTTTACGACGCTGCTTTAGATCTCACTATATGTATGTACATGTATATAAATTATTAACAAAAGCAATCAATATATAGTCAGAGGGGGGAAAAAACAACGATTTTCGAAATAAGGTTATTACTCGCTACAGACTGTAGCTAGCAAGACGCTTTATATACCAGCATGTAAAATGATAAAATACACCATTTTGCAATATTAACCCGCAAGAAATTGAGTGTTTTATTTATGATGGGTGGCAAAATCGCACAAAAGTGTTCAGGGGTCATCCATTTCGGGTGGAGTCTTTTGCATATCCACACTTGTGAAACTCTCTGGAATGTCCACAGTTCATAATATCACAAAAATATTGTTTATGGACCCTAATTTTCTTGTTATCTGCATGATTTACCCCCCTGGGAATATTTGCCAGCATTCCTCCACAGGGGCAGGTCATATGGCTCTTTTCGGCAGCGGAAGGTCAATTGGGGGGTATAACAGTTCAAATGAGTAAACAATTAGTCGTTATTTTTGCTTAAATCAAAAAAACGAAACTGCCGGCAAAAAAGCACACCGTTGTTTTTTTCCCCCTCTGGTGCAAAAAGTGTGGGGGAAAAAAAAGATGGTCACTATTTCTCAACCGTGTGACCTAGCGAAAATCCGACTAGCCCACGTTATAGAGCACATCCACAAACCCCTTCATGCACAAAATGACTCCTGTAACTATTACCAGTAAGTTGGCATAATCTTAGAAAATTTGAAAAATCCTTAGGTTTTTGGACAATTTTTGGGTGTCAACTTCGGACCCATGCCACACGAAGGCTCAATCGACAGGAACGGTTATTTGTATTATGATCTTAAAGTACAAGACTTGAACTTTCATTTGCACTAGATTTTGTATCTCTATCTTATACCAGTCGAGCAGGGTGAGCCGTTGTTTTTTTCCCCCACTTTGCCGGTGATGCTTTTTTCCCCCCTCTGACTATAAACCTGAATAAGGAAATAAAAATTAGAACTGTCACAGACGATATATACTTACCTAGTGAGATTTCATCCAGCCTTACCATCCTTGCATATGCAAACCATCCTAACCTTTTGACTATCTGAAGAAAGCCTTTGTATCTACAAAATATATTAGCCATTTCATTTGCGTCAATATGAGCCCAAGAGAAACGTAGCGGCTCATGTTAGACGTTTACATCTTGTCCTCTACATATTTAGATGCTGGCTCATATTAAACATTTTAAGTCTTGTCCTTGACACGCTTAAATGTTGGCCATCATAGCTCATATTAACTTTTTCATGCGACTGCAAGGAGCATTTTTCCTACTTGTCCTATTTCATTTTTGGTATTGTATCAGAGTGTGATACCATCCATAATGGGTGGGTTTCAGGGGCGTATCCAGGGGGGTGGTCCAGGGGGTCCGGACCCACCCCTTTTCGGAAAAATTTTCAAATTTTTAGCGATTTTTTGCCCAAATTTAGCCTTTTTAGAGGAAAAATTCGGCTCGGGACCCCCCCTTTTTCGGGTTGGACCCCCTCCTTTTTAAAATCCTGGATACGCCCCTGGTGGGTTTTAACTTATATATAGCAAGCCTGAAGGATTTTGTATTGTTACCTCCACTCCAGCTATATATATAATGAAACAATCTTTGCCACATTCATTTTAGCTAAAGATACAATGAAACAATCTTGGCCGCATTCATTTTAGAGGTTGACAATTTTTCGCGTTTTTGAACTTACACGCTTGACAACACACGAATGTACCCTCTCCGCAGAGCGATGGAACCACTTTTCGTGGGTGCTATAATGACAAAAGTTGATCGCCTTGCCAAGGGCTTTCATTTGATACCAAACTTGACCACTTTATGAAGACTTTCATTTTTGACCCACACCGGACCCACCGTGGGTGGGGCACCCGCCCACAGGACGATGGAGCCACTTTTCGGGTGTTGCATAATGACAAAAGTTGATCGCCTCGCCAAGGGCTTTCATTTGATACCAAACTTGACCACTTTTGAAGACTTTCATTTTTGACCCACACCGGACCACTGTGGGTGGGGCACCTGCCCACAGGTCCGTGAGGGCACTTTTTGTGGGTGGCATAATGCAGGGCTGTTGCGCGGCCTTCCTCAGAAAAAAGGAATAAAAAAAGGAATTTTGAAACAGAAAAAAAGGAAAAAAAAGGAATTTTTCCGATGAAAACTGGTAAAAATAACAAACTTTAAAGGCTATTTTCTTGCTACTACGCTATCGCATTTCATATTATTTTTGCTTTAAAAATTTATTCTGATAGGATAGGATTCGACGAAACCGAGCGATTTTTTCTTTTTACATTGACATCTGAAAATGGCTCCTGAAATCTGTACTGCCGCCTGTAAATTTTTATGCATGTAGCATTTATACACAGACTCAAGGCAGCACCCAGGTGGGGGAGGTTCAAGGGGTCTCGACCCCCCCCTTTTGGGATGACAAAATGGAAAATTTTTGCTATTTTTATGTTATGTTATGTTTATGTTATTTTTATTTTTTTTGCTATATTTCCTACAAACATCAAAATTTGCGTTGCGTAACAAAACAATACATGTGCTGAACAGAATAAAATCGTTAAAATTTGCTATTTCGTGCGCTCTAAAAACTGCAAAAGCTCAGCCGTTACTATAGATTAAATCTACACTTTTCCAGCCAAATAGACCAAAATACAATACGTAAAGCCAACTCAAGCTATTATTAAATATATACGTCCAAAATATAAAACCAGCTGTAAAATAAAAATCCATACGATCACATCCCGGCGAAGCCGGAAATTTTCGAAAAAATATGGGCAAAAATGTAATCTTTGCTTAAAAATTTTAAAATTTCCTAGACTTTTTGAAGTCGGCCAGAAAAAAAGGAAATAAAAGGAATTTTGGGCGAAAAAAAGGAAATAAAAGGAAGGTCTCGAGAAAAAAGGAAATAAAAGGAAAAAGGAACCGCAACAGGCCTGCATAATGACAAAAGTTGATCGCCTTGCCAAGGGCTTTCATTTGATACCAAACTTGACCACTTTTGAAGACTTTCATTTTTGACCCACACCGGACCCACTGTGGGTGGGGCACCCGCCCACAGGACGATGGAGCCACTTTTCGGGTGTGGCATAATGACAAAAGTTGATCGCCTCGTAAAGGGCTTTCATTTGATACCAAACATGACCACTTTTGAAGACTTTCATTTTTGAGCCACAGCTGACCCACTGTGGGTGGGGCACCCACCCACAGGACGATGGAGCCACTTTTCGGGTGTGGCATAATGACAAAAGGTGATCGCCTCGCCAAGGGCTTTCATTTGATACCAAACATGACCACTTTTGAAGACTTTCATTTTTGAGCCACAGCTGACCCACTGTGGGTGGGGCACCCGCCCACAGGACGATGGAGCCACTTTTCGGGTGTGGCAAAATGACAAAAGTTGATCGCCTCGCCAAGGGCTTTCATTTGATACCAAACATGACCACTTTTGAAGACTTTCATTTTTGAGCCACACCGGAGCCACTGTGGGTGGGCGCTGTGGGTCAGAGGTCACATCCGTCGGTTTCGGCAGTATGCCCATCGTGTTCAGCGACCCCGATTTACTATATATGGGTACCACCCCGAGGCCGAAAAACGCTGTTTTTGCCCGTTTTTAGACTATTTTCAAATTTTCGGACTTGGAAATTTTTCAGCTTGAAGGTGTCCAAAAACGCTATTTTTTCCATTTTTGACCATCTATAAAAATCGAACCAGATCGAAATTCGGGAAAAAACATAAACTTGCTAAATGCCATTGCCTAGATAATCAAAAAATAGTATAGAAAAATTTTTCCTATGGGCCGTTTGAAAAATCGAGTTAACAGAAAAATGGAAAAAATCATGCTGAATACAGAGAAAAAAAACCCCACTTTCAAACCCGTAAGAGAAAGTCGATTTTTTCAAAGTTCATTTTTTCCGGGCAAGTTTGGTATCATTCGAAAGCTCTTGGCCTGGAGATTTCAAAAATGTAAATATTAGCTCTTAATTCCTTCCCGTTAATTAGTTATGCCTAATTAGCACTTTTCCAAATCCGCAAAGTGCCTGTATAGCTCATATTATGGGGGGCTCTCCGAGCTCCCCCATGATACCAGGGGGGAACCCCTCCCACCAAATGGAAAATTCCCGGACCCCACCTATGTAATTTTGGAGACAGATCCCACCCCCAAATGGCCAAATCCCAGACCCCACCCACCAAAACTTGCCAGACCCCATCCTCAAAAGTTTGGATATTTTAGCTCAAAATAAGGAAAAATTCAATCTTTTTGCAAAAATCCCATTTTTTTCGCAAAAATGAGCAAATTGGTTCGAATATTGTTAATTTTTGGTTGTATATAAATAGCGTCTTTTTAACAAATAGCAAATTTTCTCTTAAAATTTTGAAGAAAAAATTTTTTACCCCCTCCCCCAAATTCGATCTTTCCGGAAGTAACCCACCTTACCCACAACCGGCTGACCCCACCCACCCTAATTTCGGCTACGCCCACCCAAACTTTTTCTCAAGGTATAGCCACGGGGGAAAAACCCACATTTTCGGATTTTGGCTGGAACTTTTTTATTATAAGGGTTATCTGAGAACTTTATATACCATCGTACTTGGCGTACTTAGAACTTTCTTTTAAGCCTATTAGCACTTCTCTAAGTTGTACCGTTAGAGCGGTATAATGCAAAAAGTAGCGGGGGAAGAAACCCAATGGGGGGGAAAACCCAAATGGGGGGAAAATAAACCCACCCCTCAAAGGTCTTAAAAATTGTTCTATCGCAATTCTGACACTTCCAGTGTAAAATTCAACCCTTTTTTAGTTAGTATGAACCAAAAAACCCGATCTAAGTAGCTTTTTTGAGATCTCATGTGCCGCTGAAAATGCTGCATCAACTGGCCAGGTTTCATAAAGTTTAACACATAAACATAGGGCAATTTTTGAAAAATGCTAAAAATGATGTAATTTGATAAAACTTATTATTCTATCGTGTAGAGAATGGTTTTTTACGTAGAATTGGCTGTTAAAATCCACAATTGTACCTGTATTGGGTCCTCCAGCTGCGAAATGGCACTTTTAAGGTTTTTAGCCCCTAGCTAGCCAGGTAAGCAAAATTGTCCGAATCTGACCGCATAGGATGACGCAACGTGCTCGATAGTACCGTGCTGTAGTCTCTAATTGGTTCCGTGTTGAGTTGTTAAAAAATTTTTCAAAAACATTCGGGTGGGTTTCCCCCCCCCAAGTGGGTTTTCCCCCGCCACGTTTGGCAATGTGCCAGACTAACGGTAGAGCGGATCGGTCTAATTTTGGCTGTGTGCAAAGAGGGAGAGTTGCCATCATTGCAGATATTTGCAAAACTTTTCTAGCCCAACCCAGTCAAAAGTTACATCGGTCCAAACTTTTGGTAAATTTTTGGATGGTTGAACCAAAAAGTAGTTGTCATTTTCAAAAAGTCATAAAATAAGCAAGAGTGAACCAAATGACTTGATCTTTGCATACATAGGTTAGAAAGAGTCGCGCTTCCTGCTGCTATGTTTTGGAGCTAATATCTCCAACCCATGACCCAGAAGGCGGGTGGGTTTTTCCCCCCAAAAAAGGGGTGGGTTTATTCACCCCATGGCTATACACCTATGCCCATATCACATTTCGGGGGTCGACCACCAAATTCCCAAAGTGAAGTCTCGTCTCCCCCACCCCAAATCTCCGTTACACCATGCTTCTACATATACATATGGATGGATATGATATGATATGATATGCCTCTTTACCCCCTCCCACTAAATTTTCAACATACCCTCCCCCAGGGATTTTTGTGTAAAATAGGTGTATTTACACAAAAATAATTTACACATTGAAAAACTAATTTACACAACAAAATATATACTGGGCTTTTATTACTGGGTCGGGGGTGGGGGGGGGCGCCCCCCCACTTTTTGGGTCCCCTCCCCCCACTTTTTTGGGCTTCCCCCCACTCACTATAAGGGGCCGAGAAAATGCCAAATTTTAAGGATTTTTGGTCAAAATTTTCAAAACTTTTCCGGCTCCGCCGGAATTTTTTGCTCAAAAATCGCCTATTTTGGTACTCAAAATCAATCTTTGAGCACTTTTAAGCATAGTTATTATAGCAGTATATATGTACGTATATGTAGAAAACAGGCTATTTATGCATTTTAAGCGATTTTAGACCACTTTAGATTCCCCCCCACTTTTGGGCTCCCCCAATATAGCAAGGTTCACAAAAAAAAATCAAAAATCGAATTTTTGCTGGCAATTTCGCAAATGAAGTCCGATCGAAAAACTTTTGGTACGTATGGAACGGTAGTGACCCCCTCTACATATGGTGCAAATTTCATGCCGGTAGCCCTCGTGTAGCGTGAGTAATAAAAAATTTTTGTGATTTTTTTTTGTGAACGAATTCACAAAAAAAATCACTCGTTCACAAAAAAAATCACCACCGGATCTGATCTCAGGATATAGCTAGGAAATTTTTCTTTTCATGCATAAATAGAGCATAGTCCATAGTGTTATTATGTAAAAAAATTTGGACCCCCAAATTTTTTTGCACTGGCTGAACTTCGTATTTTGGATCTCGGCCCCTGGGTCCAAAGTGGCTACCCGACCAATGTGCTTGACCTTTATTATTGATACCAGGAAGCTAGGAATCCCTTATTTTGTGTTCTATTGCTCTAGTAAGCACAGAACAAACAATTTGGCGGAGTAATTTCGTATCTGGAATGGTCACGTGACTTGGCCTAGGGTCACGTGACCTAGGTCGGGGTCACGTGACTGACCAAAAATTTTTATTTCAAGGTCCAAGAAGCCTAAAAACTCGCCTATATAGGGTTTTTCGGTGCGTAGAATTCAAATTTGGCATTAGTTTTTTTAGGTAGCTTTTGCCCAGATAGGCGATCCTGACCACCCCCTGGGTCCGGAGGGTCCGGGCCCAGGTCCATCGGCCGGACCGTCTGCCAGAAGAGGGGTTTGACTGAGGTACCTAAAACATGCTCAATATAGAGGTTTTCCGGGTGGCTGAGCTCGAATTTGGCAGTAGTTTTACCCTAGCGGTTGCCCCAAGGCATTTTTACAAAAAGTTGATAGTGATTTTTCTTTTGTGAACTTGTTCACAAAAAAAAATCACCCACCGGTGGCGAACCCAGAGGACCTGGCAGGGAATCCAATATATGGTTGGATAGCTTAGAGTTAGGACATGTCACATGCATAATATGGGGGTACCTGCGCAAAGTCCATAGTGAGTACCAGCAAAAATTTCAATTTTGGTCCGGAGTTGTCCGAGGGTCCGATTTTGGGTGGGTCGACTATTTTGGGCACCCTAGTCGGAGGAATTGAGCCTCGGCAGCCAAACTTACATATGTTGGGGTTGGGACTTGTGGCTATTACCATGCAAAAAATTTTCCGGCTGCGGCTTGTTGTTAGCCGTCTAGGTGGGTGATTTTTTTTGTGAATTTTCGGGGTGATTTTTTTTGTGAACCTTGCTATAGTGGCCGCCCCCACCCCCACTATTTTCGCCTAGAAAAAGCCCAGAAATACACAGCCTAATTTTCGCAAATTTTTACAAAAAGTGCTCATAAAAATAGTTTTCATGTCTTTACTTTTTAAAAAAGCGCCCTTCTTTCGCGCCATGTTTTGAAAAACTGGCATTTTTTATGAAGGGGTGGGCCCAGCCACTTTTCGGTTCCCCCCCCCCATTTCGGCAAGCCCCAGCCACTTTTTTGGGGGTCGCCCAAAGTGTCAAAAAATTAGGTTTTTGGGGTCAAATTTTCAAAAATTTTCTTAATGTTTAACTAATTTATGGACTTATATATATAGTAGGGATCGACCGGATATCCGGATCCGGATTCCTGCCGGATATCGCAGATCCGGATCCGGTAGAAAAACCATCCGGATCCGGATCTTTTTTTCAGTTACCGAACCAAAGGAAATTTATTACTGAAACTAAAATGTGTAATGCCTGACCCTCAGAATTGTTGAAGCGGATTTGGTGTTAAGAGTGTGGCTTGTATGGGCTGCTGCCCAGACTGGTATAAAAACCGAGAAGTTTGTAGATTGTGATTCGTGATCGAATTATCAAGTCTACTTTTACTGATTATTCTGAGCGATGTGCCTGTGAAATCTCAATGTGAGCGAAACGTCCAAGCACTGTATCAAGCCATTTATAATATAGTACCAGAGTTGCAGTTAGTATAAAACCCCCCAGGAAATTCATCATTAGGGACATAGGTCCTAATGTAAATAGGAAGAACAAGGTCAGAAGTAACATTACCACCACTCAAATGACGCGAAATAGAATAGAACTTCAGTAGAATGTAGCTTAATGAGGTTTCAGTAGGTTACCAATTAATAATGTAGGGGTCGTTACCCTTCCCGGGTCAATAGTGGGCCTAACCTTGCTCTTGTTGTGTAATGGAGGAGTAGTTACTCTTCCCAGGCCACGAATAAGGCCTCTCGTTGTCCAGAAGTTCGTCGAAAGTCGATTAAAACAGGTCTGATATTGTCAAAGAAAGCGAGTACAGAGGAAAATATTGCGAGATATCTAATAAATTAACAGTAGATTTCGAGTTTAAAACGTTTTACGCTGCCAATAAGTGCGAATATTGGAAGATGGGTCAAAATAAGGTCATAATTCGTCCGTTAGTAGCATAAGATAATGTTAATTGGCGTTCATAAGTGTTAGTTAGGCATAATTTACATTAGTCAGGTAGTAATTAGTTAAGTTGTGAAGTTTTTGGCAAAAATACAAGTTGGGCTTATCTGAAAGGCAATTCTTTTCTGACTCTGAAAATCCAAACCCGGTCTTTTAACTCCCAATATTGCTAAAGTTATAAGTAAAAGAAGTTTTGATTAGTTACGTTTAATTTTGCAATATTGGCCCTGTGTGACCTTTACAATAATACGTAACAGTTGCGTGTGGTTACGCCCATTCATGTTTTCATTCATTCCCCTGAGCCTCTGTTGGCTCTCTCCCAGCAAAGACTTGCCTCGCAGAGAAGACTTAGTACACACCTTTAGGTGTAGTAATACGTTCGGAGGGGGCCTAACTCCCTCCCAAATAAATGAAATGAAATAAAAATTAGTCATCTTAGGTAGTTAAGTACGTAGAACAATAATATTTAGTTTTTAATTTTTGCAAAATTACGTAGTCTCTTGTATGCACATTTTTGCGCAACAATTGCCCTCTTGACTCAGTTGCTGGAAACACGGAGTTTCAGTGAAGGAGAGCAATTGTCGCTAGGATTATCGGGCGGCTTCCCTTGTCTACGGCCGAAAGGTCACGCCCAAAAGGAAAGAAAGGGGCTTGGAGACAAGGAAGCGCCTGAAAAATAATAAACATAAAAATTACTAAATGTTACGGCCAAAGTGGCACTTAATATTTAATTTTTCATAATCGGCCCCGAATAATTGGACCTTCGGTGAGCTGGGCCGATGCTCATCCATTGAGTCACAACGGGTTATGATTAGAACTAGTTCCTACTAGCTTATGTACTGTAGCAATTTGGCAACCCAGCACATGTGCGTTGAACTAATACACTACATGCACAAATTACGCGTATGTGAAGGTAAACCTTAAGTGTAATTTTCTCGTTAACACCTGGACGGTTTGAGCTGTTTCGAAAAGGAAGATGTTCAGCTCCTCAAACTCTACAAAATGATATAACTTTTAACCCAATTATTCTTCATTAACTAATTAACACAAGCAAGTTAACCTTAACATTGGAGTGTTAAGCCTGCGCAGAACGCAATCTGCGCAGGTATTAATTAATTTCAACTGAGTTTTTCTCACTAACTACTGAATATTTTTTGGTACTGTAAGCATAAAAAATGTCCAGTTTTTCAAGCTCTACAAGAATATGTAACTTTCGTTCAAATTCGTGTTCATCAAAGTTTTGCTAATTTATATGCTGATTTTGCACGAGTGCTGACATGTGCTCGTGTGAAAGGGTGGTTGTACGTGCGACTTCCACTCGGCTGGCTGCTGGGGTTGCCAGCGCCGGATCGAATAGCGGTTCGGTACGTCCCCTGTTAGGGCACTAGGATAGGTGGGAGGTAGATTTAGAAGTAGAAGTAGTTCGGTAGGTCGGTAGGTCGGTAAGTAGGGACTGCGTAGAATGGCTGCTGAGACAGTGAGTGAGTGAGTTTTTGCACTTTTGCATAAACTGATGTAGAAATTCTAGTTGATTCCTATGCAAATTAAGAAAATTCACGCAACCGCTCAATGCAAGGTTTTGTGTAAAGTCTCCGGCTTGACTAGGTAATTGCCATGTATAAAAGGTAAAGGTAAAATTTTAGGTTAGGTTGCACTTGTACTTGGGCTGTCAATGTGGTTGGTGGGGTTTTGTGGGAGTGCATTTCTACCTTATTTCACCATACTCTGATTTTTGATTATTTTTTGTATTTTGAGAAGGTTTGTTTGAACTTTATGTAGTTTCCTGATTCTATTTTTGGGTGCCTGCATAATCTAAATCTAAAACTGTTTGTATTTTGTTTCGATCCATAATAAACTCGCGAAGTTCTTTGGTTGTCGACAGCTTTCTGCAGTAGGTCAGGTTAAGCGGACGAGTTGAGTCGGACATGTACACACTCAAGAACAGCAATTTTTACTTTATCTCGAGATAATACAGTCTTATCTCTACAACTGGCGACCGTTTTCACAGGTGAGTAGTATGTCCGACTTTTCTCGTCCGTTTACCCGGACTTTAAAACGTTTTAAAAATAAAACTGTTCATTTATTTTCAGAATTGTCTCAAAATTAGGCACCAGACTTTTTTGATAATTTTTTGAACCGAAATTGGAAACATTTTTTACCGGGGGGTCGGAGATCGGGGGGACTTATTCCCCCCAAAATAATTCGGGACCTCCTCTCCCCAAAATAATTCGGGACCTCCCCTCTCCCAAAATAATTCGGGACCTCCCCTCTCCCAAAATAATTCGGGACAACCCCTCCCCCAAAATTTGGGACCACCCCTCCCCCAAAACTTGGGATCACCCCTCCCCCCAAAATCGGGTTCCCAAGCCCAGCCAGGTATTGCATTTCCCCCAAATTTGGATTATTCAAATCCAGAAAATTCCAAGAAAATTTTTGATAACTTTATTTCTCCCTGTTTTGATGTTGCTCAGAGCACTCAAAGTGTCCTTTCTGCCTCTAACAGTGTGTCTGGGCCGTTGTCCGGGCAAGCTGGAGAGAGACCCCCCTTCCCCAACAACTTCAAAATTTACATCCACCCCCAAATATTTTGGGGAATGGGGCTGCCTCTAACAGTATGTCTGGGCCGTTGTCCAGGCAAGCTGGAGAGAAGCCCCCACTGCCCAACAACTTCTAAATTCTTCTACACCTCAAAATCAGTACCCCGTTCAGTCTGTTCAAGTGGGTGTGGGGGCTCAACCCCCTCAAAATACTAGTTCTCTCCGGTTTCCCCAGGTTCCGCTCGACGTTGTCGGGACACTCTCCCGGCAGGTCGAAAACGGAACCCCTCCCCCTACAGGCCCAAATTTTCAACAAAATTTTAGGCAAAATTCGGAGACAGACCTGAGGATTCGCAGCCAGGGGG
>JASAND010021935.1:0-12814 GCA_030248195.1 Trissonchulus latispiculum
GAACCAGACAGCGACAAATATACGAAAACACTTCCAACTTCATTGTTTTTCATTATATCAGTTATTTTTGGCATTTAACTGCAATTACATTAAGCTTTTTTAAACTTGTTGAAAAATTCGCTTAAGCCAATATTGTTGGTTAGTTTCTATTACATATTATATAACCTGGCACGATGATGCATCCTTAAATATCTGATGCTGTAATAGGCTGTAATTGCTTATTTGCTGACTCAAACAAGACATGCCTTATTGTTTGAGACAATCAGAATTGCTGACTGAAAATGATTTTTCGCTTATGTAGCGTTACGTAGATATTTATTTTCAGCGTTTCTATGTACAGTCAGTATCAGATCGAAGTCATTGCGGGCTGGACTTTTTTGGAAATACGGAGGATAATCCACGAGATCCTGAGGGAGCGAGCCTCTAAACAGAGGCCGTCCACTGGAAAGCAAAAGTTGTCCGGGAGACCTGCATTACCATTGCGTACGTGAATCTACGTATATGTGTGCATGTGTTGACGGAGTGAAATAGAATTTTGTTTTTATATTATGCTGTACGTAGCAAGAAAGCGAAAATGACAGACGGATCCGTGAAGCATACAAGGCATTAATTATAAATGGTTCATTTAATCGTCGGCTCTCTCCTGTTTCGGACTAAGAAGGGCAGGGCGAGCCTTAGTGACTGAAGGACAGTCATTTTCTAGTATTTCTTAATGCACGTGCACTATTCATAAAGTTCGATCTCAAACGACAGTTAATTTTATTTTATTTTTATTTCAATTTTATTTAATAGATAGTAAACAAAATGCAGTCATCCCAAAACTGGTTCGAGGAAACAATGCTGCGGACAACTTCAATTATTGCCAATGTAGAAAGTAGTCTTTGTTTTTCGCAGTCTCCGCTTTTTTATTTTCTAGAACACTCAGTTTTCCATAATAATTACTGGAGTGTTCCACTTGTTTGAGTAAAACCGAAAATTGGCAGAAAAATACAAGATTTATATACTAGGTTCACATACAAAAAAACAAGGCAAGCAAGGTAAGTTATCATGTTCACATACAAAAACAAGACAAGCAAGTAAGTTATCATGTTCACATATAAAAAACAAGACAAGCAAGATAAGTTATCATGTTCACATACAAAAAACAAGAAAAGCAAGCAAGTTATCATGTTCACATACAAAAACAAGACAAGCAAGGTAAGTTATTATGTTCACATACAAAAAACAAGACAAGCATCAGAAGTCGTCAAACTGGACCAAAGATTGTATACTTGCATATACTCAATGGATTTTCGTCTATATTACGACATCAAATTGTCGTCAAATCTTGTATTTAATATACAAAACTGTTTAAATATCACAAAGTTCATGAGTTAAGATTTTAGGTGTGATATTAAACTTGGTTGTTGCGTTCGACTAAAGCTTTTTGTACATTTCAGTATGTAAGAATCTATTTGCAGAATTAATATCAAAAACAATTTCTATGCCAGAATCTACAGGCAAAAATTAATAGGTATAGGTACGGTACAGTATGGATTTTACAACTATCGGTACAGTATGGATTTTACAACTATATATATATAAACAAAACAATAACAATCCAAAACGTTAGTCCATATATATTTTAATATATTTATATATATTCATACATATATAATAATATATATATTCTTCCAACTTTCTTAATCTTTTCTTGTGCGTCCGTCAAAAGATTCTGATCCCGACTATCGACCCGCTTTCACAGGAGTTGAAAATGTCAGTTTTTGCCAATTTTTTCTCCTGTGACTCTTCATGGAGCGACAGGAAACTAGTCGATTTAAATTGATCGAATTTTTTTCCTGTGACTACACTTTGAGGATAAGAAATTTGGTGGATTAAAAGTTATCAAAATTTTTTCCTGTGAATCCTTACCGAGCGACATGAATTGTGCTGCTTAGATTCAGTCAAATTTTTTTCCTGTGAATGATTCGCGAAAACATGTCATTCCATGGAATTGGGTAAAAACATATGGAATTGGGCCATTTGCTGTGGATTGTTTTATAATGCCGCACTGACGTCAAGCATTCACAGGAATTTGTGCCAAAGAAAGTTAATGCTTGCCGTCTTTCATCGCAGAAAGAGAAATTTCAAGTACAAATGGTACCTTTAGCATCGATAAACCACACAGGTGCACGCCCAGCGCGTTCTCCATTTAGTACATCTTACGTGGCGAGTACAGATTTAGTTACTTTTTTCTGTTTTATCTTTTTATTAAAACGAATTTAACTTTAATTTACAGCTTTTTTGGTGCGTCCAGGATTTGCTGCTACCGTTTTGTGCCCGCTAGTACCGACAAATGAAGCCGCCACATTTCCAGCATAAATCTAATGCCTACAGGATCTGAACATTAAATTAACAACTAAATTTATTTCTAGAATTCCGCGGAATTAGGGCTGTTAGAGATTGTTGACATCAGAGTCAGCGGAATATTTTCGTTTCTTCTTGAAAGTATTTGTTTAGATTTAACCAATTTTTTATTCCTGTGATTCTTCCCCGAGCGGCATGATTCGAGTCAATTTAATTTTATCAAATTTTTTTCCTGAGATTCTTTGTGTTCGAACAGGAATCCATTCTATTTGAATTGATTAAAATTTCTTTCCTGTGATTTTTCGTGGCGAGACAGGAAAGTTGTCGTTCAATTTTTATCAAATTTTTTTGCCTGTGATTTTTAATGACGCGTTTTTAGCCCCTTGGAAAGCGTGATTGTGGGTCGATAGTCGGGATCAGAATCTTTTGACAGACGCATTGGTCTTCAAGGCTAAAGAATATCAATATCAATTCAATTCAAATCAATATCAAAATATTGCATTCATTCAGCTAATACAAAAGAAATCGGTACCTCACTATAACAATGTTTAATCGTTACAACACGTCATTTTATGCAAAAGATTAGGAATGACATATTAATCCCTTGCTTCAGCTTAAAAAACTGCTTTCTTCGAAACCGGTCATTTTTTGACCCCCAACCCCCGTAACCACTAGAGATAGCTCAAAGGTAGTAAAGGCAAAAATAGTCATTTTTGTGTCATCTTTCCAGCCATAACAACCAATCCTGTGTATTGTCTACCTACTGTGAGTCTAACGCCCAAAACCAAAACTTTCTTATCTGTTCGTAAACCTAAAACTAAAGGATTGGTCCCAGAATGTTAAAGAGCAGAGAAATTCTGTTGTTTCGTAAGATTTAGCTATCTTGTAAAGGATTAAAACCGTATGAGACAAAACTAACCGAAAGAAAACCAGCACCTTAAGATTTTATGAAATTGCTCCCTTTTTATATACATTTCGTTCAGCCCTCACGGTAGTCTTAGTTTTATTTCTGCATATAAGGGTTTTGACAGTTTTGACACATAAACAGTTTTGCAGTCGTCGTAAAATTATTCCAATAAACTTCCTACAAAAGGTTCCTAGAAATTATAAATATTTTGATTTGTGTGGCTGCGCTGCGCCGATTTCTTCCGCTTGGATGAACAGGCCCAGAATCACAATTCCTAGCGGATTCCTTGGTTAATGAATCCTTTGAAGGGGTGGTTCTTGAGTCTGTTGTAGACCAATCTGGAGCCACATCGTAGGATCCGGGACAGTATTGAAGACTGTGACTGGGACATAATTGTTTTTTGAGAACCTTTATATACCTGTCTTTGTATTTACTAAATTTGTTGAAAATTAACAAACTGTTAGCTCCTCAGATCCACCAACTGCTCCGCCAACTTCCGTCACTTCACTTCGACGGACCTAAAAATAAAAACAGCAAATAAAACCAAGACTGCAAAGTGCAGTTAAGTGATTTACTCGGGCCTGGCTAGGCCTTCATTGCATCTACATACCGTTTGGTATAGACGGCAGCCTCCTATCTTTTATCCAGGCAGAGTACTGACATGTATTTCCCCCCTACAATTTAGACCATCAACGGGGAAAACAGCATCCAATTTTCAAAAATAGGCCAGTATGCAGTTCTGAGCAATTGTGAGCCCCCCCAAACCCAAACCCTAATACCACAAAATACCTTCTTCTGAAGTTCCAGAGGACGGCCCTCGGTTAGACTGGGGTTGTTGGTATTGGGGCTGTCTTCCCGGGCTCTGCGCAACGTCACATCCGAGGGCGGTGTAAGCTTAAGATGTAGGCTTATACATACTTAGCCAACGGAAGGTTGAATCGAAAAACTGACCCCCTCCCGCGAATCGGAAAAATCTAAGTTCGCGAATTCGAAAATTTTTGGGATAGTTGAACTCAGCGTGGTCAAAAAACATACACACACTAGATTTCAACTCAATGGGTCCAGTTTCAAGAATTTGAGAGGAGGTGAATAAATGGGGCGAGACCGCCCCCCTAAATGTTTATACACAAACGAAAAAATCAAGGCAGCTGAAACCCGAGACAGATCAAAATAACTTAATACTGTCAAGAGTACATAATAGAGTGTGCCACTAGGCGCACTCTATGTTATCAGAGCAAAAACTATGCTCTGCTCGCTAACGGCACCCAGGCAAATCAGTCCCTAGTGCCCCCCCCCGCAAATCAGTTCCTAGTCGAAACAGGGGTACGCGCTCTATGTTTATGTGCTTAAGCTCGAAAACACAAGCAGTGTGTTCGCAAATTTTGTGCCTGCTTCGAGCTTTACAACACAATCATAGCGCACAAAATTCTTTGAAGTGAAGGGTCTAATTTGCGGGGGGGGGGCCGTTAGCGAGCAGAGCATAGTTTTTTGCTCTGATAACAGAGAGTGCGCCTTGTGGCACACTCTTATGTACTCTTGCTTATATTAATCAACCTAAGACAATATATGTATTAAAGTCTAACAGACAACGAGTTTATTTCAGCAATACTGCAAACGAAACAAAACTGTGTGGAATCAGTGTCTTTTTATTACCGATAATTCCTATAGTACGACCAAAAAATGTGTGTACAAACTTCGACCGTTTATAGCAGATTAACCTTTGGAGTAAACCCCAACAATGTATATATTTTTAGAATCCTCAGGAACTCGAGATTTCGAAAATCCGGAAAATTCCGGAATTCCGGGTTTCATTCACGGAAAATCTAAAATTTCTAGTTTTTTGCCAAATTTTATCGCAATCAAAATTTTGCTTTACGATCGAATAGAGCTGGTCCCGCTGCATATTTTTGCCCATACAAGTTTTTCACAAAAATGCACCCAGTTTCCGGAATTCCGGGTTTTCAAAATTTCCGGATTTTAAAAATTTTCTCCAATACCCACAAGATGGGTATCATCCGAAAGCTCTTATCGAGCTGAACAACTTTTGTAATAGAATGAACTCTTGAAAATGCACACATTTCCCGGAGCTCGAGAAAACCGGATTTTCGGTGATTTTCCGGATTTTAAATATTTTCTCCAATACCCCACAATATGGGTATCATTCGAAAGCTCTTATCGAGCCGAACAACTTTTGTAGTAGAATGAATTCTTGAAAATGCACACATTTCCCGTCCCGGACTTCGAGAAAACCGGATTTTCCGGATTTTAAAAATTTTCTCCAATACCCCACAATATTGGTATCATTCGAAAGCTCCTGATCAGCTGAACAAATCTTGTAATAGAACTAATGTCTGAAAATGCACCGAATTCCCGAAATTTACGACTTCCGGATTTCACTCTAGCTTGGAAGGTAATAGCGAATTCCGAGAACTGGGCTCATTTTTGCGAGTTGGTTCTATTACAAGATTTGTTCAGCTCATCAAGAGCTTTCAAATGATAAGCATATTGTCGGATACTGGAGAAAATTTTAAAATCCGGAAAATCCGGTTTTCTCGAAGTCCGGGACGGGAAATGTGTGCATTTTCAAGAATTCATTCTATTACAAAAGTTGTTCAGCGCGATAAGAGCTTTCGAATTATACCCATCTTGTGGGTATTAGAGAAAATTTTTAAAATCCGGAAATTTTGAAAACCCGGAATTCCGGAAACTGGGTGCATTTTCGTGAAAAACTTATAAAGGCAAAAATATGCAGCGGAACCACCTCTATTCGATCGTGAAAACAAAATTTTGATTGCGATAAAAATTTGGCGAAAAACTAGAAATTTTAGATTTTCCGTGAATGAAACCCGGAATTCCGAAATTTTCCAGATTTTCGAAATCTCGAGTTCCTGAGGATTCTAAAAATATATACATTGTTGGGGTTTGCTCAAAAGGTTAATCTGCTATAAACGGTCGAAGTTTGTACACACATTTTTTGGTCGTACTATAGTTCACAGTAGGAAATGGCCTCGTTTACTGATTAATTTGCCGCATACGACAAACGGTTAAACAGGGAAACATACCAGGCATCCTATTTTTTCTTGGTGTCTATTAGGACTTGATATAACAAATTTTTATGTACCGTTTTTGAAAAAGCTGTTAACCCTTTAGATGCCCGCTACATAGTTCTGCTGAGATAAAAATAACGCTTAGTGGATTTGTACATTGCTAACCTTGAAATTTTTTCGTTGATCATTTAGCCACTCAACCACACTTACTAATAAATTAAGTACTGACTGCCAATTGGCACTAATGGGCAAAAGCCCTACTGAAACATAAATTTTTTTCAAACAACAAACAATTCAAGAAGACATCAAAATAACTGAGAAAACAAGCAATGCAATGGAAAAGCACGGCATCAGCGGACAATAATATTTCTTCGAGCTAAGAAAAATTTCTGAAATCAGCAATCACTGTAGATGATAGTCCCGAAAACAGTTTTTATTTATCTCTAAATATACTGCAGCCTGGCAGTTTTTACACTGCCAGTGAGATATTTTTATAACTGAAAAACGACGATATACAGAATTTTCTTACACTGAAAAGGAATATAGATTACTAATTATTCTTTTGAAGGCACAATAAACAATAAACATACAACAAATGGCCGGTAGACAAATAGACCTCTACAACATAACGGCACTAAATCGCAACATCAGTTGATTGAATCATATTAAGTAGTTCCTGTTTAGCTGAATGACTCAAAGCTGCAAGCCAAAGTATCTACACAACGCCTAAGTAAGATTGATCAAATGTTAAGTACTAGCTGAAATAAATTAGAGATGGATTGCAGTTAGTAAAGGAAGTATCTGGGATCCCATCGCACGCTTCAACTTTTCTGTGTTAGAATAATTACTACCAATTGGAATAATTCCATACAAATATTCTTTCAAAGTTTTTTGTATCGTGTTTGAAACGTGAGCGTGTTTATGTTTAAGCTCAAACGTGACCATCCATTTCCTTCCATTACATGTACTTCTATGCTTGAGCGACTTTTTCTAACAAAATCAGTGGGGGTTTTGAACAAGAATATTGATTGCAATTGGAACAAGCAAAAGTTGTGTGCAAAAGGTTGATGCAAACTGTGGAGTTTTACTTTTTAAAAGTTTTGTGCCGGCTACACAGCAAACGATTTTACGGTGATATTGTTGGGTATAACATTAATAGTGGTCTCTGCTACAATAGTGGATGTGGTTGGGTTACGAGTAAAAGTCAGCTAGAGTTCCTGCCCCTGTTCTAACCCCAGCCTCATACCAGCTTATGAAAAACCAGTATGTAAAGCCTAAAATATGCCCGTATATTTAATAAAATAACTCCATGGTTGTATAAAAATGTCAATGTCAATGTCAATGCATTATATATCTAGATGCTTTTGCACAAAGAAAGAATTTGATAAAATTAGTTCGCCATTCAAGAAATTAAATAGTTAAAAATTTACTAAAATTTGTTTTAAATATGATGTAAAAGGTCAGAAATTCAAAATTTAAAGATGCCCTGCTACTTGTTTCTGATTCACAAAGCAAATTAAGCCATCTTCAATATTCTATTCATTTCACTTTCACTTTAGATTCTAGAAATGAATTGGACATTGAATTGAGATTATACAACTCACTTTCCCTTTTCCTATGTTAATCGCGTGCGTATATATAGCTGAGTGCACGCAACCGAGAGCTTTGTTGCTGTTCTGAGTGTGTGCACAGTGTGATAAGTTCTATCCGCAGGTTGCACGCTGGGAGGCCTGGACCTAAACTAATTTGCTGCGCCATGCAGAGAAATGCATAGTACAGCAGTGTGTGCAACTGAGCTCCAACCTAGACAGCCCTGCTGCACACCAAAAAAGGCCTCCCAGCCTCGGCAATTTACTGCCAGTAATCTTTAAAATTGCTTGAATTTATGTTCTCAGCTGCAGCACCAGAGAATCAAGTTTCATTAGTTTGGTAGCGAGCTTCATTTGTAGCTTGTTTCGTTGTATAAGTACTTTACAACACGACATTGCTTGCATTCAGGGATTAATGCAGCGTCGCACGGGAAGCCCTTCGCACACTCGTGCCACACACTCGGAGCTTCCCGCACGGCGTGCGTATAAGTCTCTGAATGCACGCAGAGCCGTGCTATAAAGTATACTTGTTACATTTTATACTACGCAGCATTTCTTCTACCTAGAATATAACCTAATTTGCATATCATCCACATGTCACTTATTGCTTTTGCAACCGAACTTGTTAAGTGAATATGGAACGCAACACAATATGTAACCAGTTTCCAAGACCCCTGCATCTTTATAGCATGCTAAATTCTTCCCTTCAAAAATTTGTGATGTGGAGCAGACATATGCTGTTAGAGAATAATGTATAATAGCCGGCTACGCTAAGGCGTCGCTAGAAAAATTCCCACGAAGCTGGAAATCTCATAAGAAGTAGTAGTGAAATCTATCTCGAGAAATTTTGCAAGCGTTGTAGCCAAAGCCCTTGTGAGGGCAAACTGAAGATATGAGGAAGACATCGTAGAGATGATGAGGTTCGACAACCGGTCTTCCCTCAGTCCCCTTTCCTCCCCAACCATATCACTTGCGTTTCAGCTCAGCCAAAATCCTTTGATGGCTAACTAGATAACTGCTAAAAATGATTGGCGAGGAAGGCATAATGCAGGCATGTATCTACTGTATGTTTCTACAATATATATTGATAGAATTGGCAATGGAATGGCAATGGAAAACATGGCGCAGCAAGTACGGTACTAAAAATCACCCACGTTATTCAGCTGAGCACTAAAAGTATTTCTATATTTCGGCCATGCCAGTCAAAGTGGCGACTTGTTTCAAAAGTAGAAAGCTTCATATCTGGCATAGTCCGAAATTTTGTGTCACAAGGCACCATGACCTCATTTAGTTTGATAAACGCACTGACACAACAAATATAGCGAAACACTTCTGGGAATGTCATTATTTCAGTAAATTTCGCGCCTGTTGGAATTTTACTTTTTTGTTGAAATGTTTTTTTAATTAAAACAATGCCATGAAAAAACACAATGTTTTAGTTAGTTTAGTCGAGATGGCCGAACGTTTTACGGCGCTGGTCAGAACTTCGATATTACGGTCGGTGGTTCCATCCCCAGAGGCCACATAGCACCTCTCTGCACCAGCCAACCCAGCTCTCCACCCTTAGAGGAAAGTAACAGGAGTCTGTGCAGAAGGGTGGGCCACCATGTCACGGATGTAGTATTTGTAGTCATTTGTAGTCACCACCGGATGTAGTAGCTCATTTGAGGTGACACTCCTGGCTCTAAGGCTGAGAATCCGGTAATGGGCACCGCTCACCTCATGTCCTGTGCCATGTCTCCGGGGTAAACATTTACCGTGCCTATTTAGTTAGTTTATATTACATATTATGTCCTCTTGATATTGATATTGATAATGATAATATCTGACATCTATTTTTGAACGAGAATCAGAAAAGAAGACACGCTTTTTAGTTTGAGACGACCAGAATTACTCAGAACTGCATGTATGTCCTTCTAAAAATTGTAATGTTTTCCTCGCTGATGGTCGAAATTGGCTGGGAAAAGTACATGTCAGTACTCGGCCTGGATAAAGATAGGAGACTGCCGTCTATTCAAATTGGTGAGATGGGATCAAGGATTAGCCGGGTCCGGGTAAATCAGTAAAGTGCGTTTTGCAGCCTTGGTTTTATTTGGCGTTTTTTGTTTTTAGGACCGTCGAAGTGAAGTGGAGGTGGTTGGCGGAGCGGTTGGTGGTTCCGAGGAGCCAACAGCTTACTACACTCCGCTGGTAGAAGGCGAAAGCTGCGGTTACTTGCTGCAGATCGATTGCTTTCTCCTTAAAGTTGGATTAAGATGTGGCGGGTTGAAAGCATTTCTTATTGCGGAAGTTTAATTCTTTCCAGAATGAGAGTGGAATTGGACTCGTTTGTGAGTAAAGGATTACCTAGATTTATGTCACAGATTGCTGGTATTTTCTGAAACGGCACATGTTGTTCTTGACGTCGTTCCTGGTGATGCAATGTATTACATTCAAGATGCGGAATGTCACATACAAAGCTATATGAAAATAAGACCTCATTGCTTACTCCAGAATTTTTTTATCAATGAAAGTTTGCAAAAGCTTCCACACCGGACTTTCACACTTCAGGATTCCTTAGCGTCCAATGTATGCTAGGTAAGAGTTGCAATGCATGTCTAGGAATTTCTCATTCATGTCCAAAGTTTTGTATTGTGAGTTGTGACCAGTAAAATCTCCTGTAATGGAGCAATTTTTAATTTAAACTATCGTTTTAGTCCTCAACATGTGCTCAGTTTAGATGATCTGCAAGTTTATTACGAGGTTATTTAATTATTAAATTTTATTTCGTAATTAAATTCAATTAATAGGTACAATAGGTCGAAAACCTCTAAAGTGCGTCACTGGTTTTTTTTGATAGAGACAAAAATAGTAAAGCAGAAGATGAAAGTTTGATTTTTTTTGTTTTCTAACAAACAAAATATTCTCCACTAAGGTGTGGTACCAAGCGAAAAAACTAATATTTAACGTCTGTCCGTGTATCAGAATGTCTCGTGTCACGTGTTAGATTAATTATATATTACTAATTTGAATAATTCCATATAAATATTCTTTCACATCTAGAAGACCATCGCACGCTTTCTACGTTAGAATAATTATCACCAATTGGAGTAATTCTATGTACATATTTTTGCAAAGTGGTTTGTATTGTGCTTGTCACGTGAGCATGTGTTTTTGGATAGTTCAAAAGTGTCCATCCATTTCAATTATATGTACTACAAGGTTGTAGCAACCTTTTTAAGAAAAAACAGTGTGAAGTGTTTAGTAAGAATATTGATTGTAATTCGAAAAATACAGCGAAGTGCTGTAGTCAAATCTATTTCGAGAAAATTTTGTAAACGTTGTGTAGCCAAATGTCTTTGTAGGGGCAGTCTGAGGAATTTGGGAAGACATCGCAGAGATAATGGAGTTCGGCATCCCGCCATCCCTCAATCCCCTTTTCCCCCAACCCGTTGCACTACTGTTAATTCAGCCAGTCCCCCCGCAAATCAGACCCTAGTGATCTCACGCAACCACAAATGTCGAAACAGTACGCTCACCGTCAAGGTTATGTGCTTAAGGTGGTGGTAATGTTTACCGCACTGGTGCATCGAAAAATTTGTACTGGCAACTCATAGATTTGACGCACTGAAAGCATGCAATGACTAAAATCGCAGCATATTCTAAAAAATGTGGAAGCAAGCATTGTTAGGCGGTAAAATCAAAAATTGGAAAAAATAACATCAAATTTTGAACAAGGAGTTTCATTTCTGATTAAATTAAGTTGGAGACCGCAAATTTCGCAAGCGAAGACAGGAATATCTTGCCGAGGTTCATTTTTCAGCATTTTAGTTATTGTTTCGCATGTCGAAAAGAAAACTTCAAAAAACGCATACTTTGTTCAATAAAATTCAACAAGTGATACCTCAACTGTTCTAGACTCAAACAGAAAACTAAAGTAAAAATGACAGTGCAATTTGTATCAGTCAATTCGTACGCGAATTTGGAAAACACAACATTATTCGAAAGTAAGGAGAAATCCTTGGTTAAAACATAAATTTCCTTCATATTATTTAATGATCGACGTAATTGGTACTTAGCTAAGTGCTGGCTTGCCATTACAAAAGGCGCAGCAGTGACGAAACAGAATTTGATGATTTTGTTATCGTAAAATAGTGGAATAAACTGGTTGAGGAGGAAGAAAACGGATGGAGCGGGAAATATTTGTTTCCGTACATATGCTTATGGATGCTTTGGAAATTGCGGCTATTTAACCCAATAGTGCTATTTCATTTTCAATCCCCCTCAATTTTTCGTATCAATTTCCGAGACGAAACATTTTTTTTGCCAAGAATACGCCGTGAAAACTTGTTGCTAAGTGGTTAAAATAAGCTGCAAGATATTCACAGCCGCTTTAAATATGCATAAATAAGACATATCAAAAGAAACAACCCGTAGTTTCTGTTATTTTTAAATTTTCAAAGCAGTAGATAGAGGCTTGCACGCTGTCCGCTCATCGCGAAATTCCTCGGGTTTTGTAGCTCAAAAACCCAAAAAAACTTTAAAATTTTTATTTTTTGCTGTTTCTAGTCTGGGTTGTGTCTAGTTTTATGCTAATAATGGATAAAAAATTTAGAAAACCACTTAAAATTGAAAAACTATGGTTGGGTCCATTTTTCGTCAAATATGGAATTTTGGTCAAAATAAAATTTTTTTCATACACGATTAAAAGTTTTATCAGCATGATTGGGAACAGCAGTAAGGTCGTTAAGCGAAATTTTAGGTCATTGGGATTGTTTGCTGTAAAGTTAGCCTTCAAAATACGTTGCAAACGATACCAGCACCTTAAGGGGGGGGTCCATTTTGGCTTGATTTTTCGACTATCTCCGATTTTGCTCATTTTCAAAGCATATTTTGTTGTCCGACCATCATTTTAAAACTGGTTATACGTAACCGAACGAAGTACA